>APFE031435845.1:135582-181681 GCA_000404065.3 Pinus taeda
CTTGAGGTCCTTTGGGATAAGAAGAATGTCTTCAGTCCTTCTTCCTTCTTGTCCTCTCCTAGGCTTACCTAACAACAACTTTACCTAATCCTTTGCAAACTCAAACTATAGTCAATTTAGAAATAATCAAACAATCAATCCTTGACTGTTTAAACACCTTTCAAGTCAACCAAGCATATAGATTGCTCTGCTAATCAAGCATTCTGATCTGATACCACTTGCATCATGATACAACCTAATTCATGATACAACCTGCTCTGATATAACCTAGCTTTGATATAAACTTCTTTGAAGGTGGGGTTAATCAACCTGATGCTCTGATACCACATGATCTGAAATAGGGCACTAAAGGCTTCTTGTTAGCTTACAAGAACCTCTCCCACTCCAAAGCTTAATCAATTTCCAAGATCTATGCTTATGATTGATAAATGTCGAATTAAAAGAACTTGAAATAGGTGTATGTTTTGTTTGCCTTTAACTGTTCAAGTGCTTGAGTACATTTCCTTAAATTGATATTTAAACATATAACAGTAAATGCAATGCAGCAATAAGCAATCACAAAATACAAAAATATAATATGGAGTTCACCCTAATATCTTGGGCTACATCTCCTTGAGCTCTAATCAACTCGATTAGGCTCTTTGGGATTATGGCTTGAATTCTTTTACAAGTTCCACACTCAACTCTAATGGTTTACAACTAAACCAATGGGCTTAGAATTCCATCTTACCCCTAGCTTTCCTTTAGCTGTAGATAGATCTAGGCTTCTCTGAACTAATTCTTTCAGTCAATGCTCTGAGTTTCTTGAGCTTCTAGCTTCTCTGACTCCCTCAGAATTCTGCAATGTCTCTAGAATTCCTTCTTCTGCCTTCTGTACAATAGACACCAGCAATGGCTTGATCCTTGGATCTCTTTGTTATCTTATACTTCACTGAAGCATTTAGACATTGCCTCCAACCTCTGGTGACTTCGCTTTGTTAAGCACCCTGGCTCTGCCTCCCAACCTCTGGTGGTTATCCCCCATTTAGAGCATCTCTGGGTTCATTATGTTTTATAACACGTTCTGTTACCACAAACGCTTAAAGCATGAACCAACTATTCATTAAAAGAATCAGTTTACAAATGAAAGGAATGGATAGCACAGGCAATCCCAACTATCTGGCCTTCGTCTGGCATAAATCTCGAAACATAACCCAATAATGGAATACACGGGAAAATTTCATAGAAACCCAACTATGAGCCTAAATCTGGAACTCAAATAATATACGTACGCGTTTATAATCCTATCGGGTCCGCGCTCCTATCGCATATCCCAATCACATTGTCACATGGTATCGTGCTCCCCTCTACATTGTTTCAATCCGATTACCGATCATCGATTGCATCAGCGTATCACTATCGGCTCCATCGCATGTCACATGTGCACTGGCCCTTTGTATTGGGGGTCCACCGATTGTCGATTGCCGATCGGCACTATCGGCCCATCGCAATTGCTTTGTCCAATGGCCCAAGGCCTGTACCACATCTGATGCATTGTTTTGATGCGATATATAGATATCGCAGATTCACCGATCGCTGACCCGCTTCATCGCAATCACAATTGGCTCTGCTCAGGGTTCCAATATCGCATGCAGGCCTTCCTCCAATGTGATATATCGGAAATCGCTAATTGGGGGTCCTTAAGGCCTTTGGTCTAAGTCCTCCCTTGGATTCTGATGTGACATTTCCTTAAGGAACGCATTTTCTCCATTAAGTCCCATTTATAAGAAATTACCTCCTTTTCTAAGGATAATGGATAAATTTCGTTTTACAATAACTCCTTCATTCGGAGTCTGTTTTGGTCCATTCAAATTGCAGTAGATTTTGAATGAAGAGATCTATGCAATGAGACTATTTCCTAGAGCATCATTTGACTTTTATTTGATCATTGAAAGTCATCAAGGATAATTTTCTAATCAACCATATCCCACTTGTAGGCCGAGATTATAAAATCACTAAAACAGAGTGCAAATTCAACATGTTTGAGTTGCGCTGTTGGTTCCAAGATAACTTCCTTGATCAATCCAACAAGATACATCTCTCGCAATCTAGACTCTCTCTGTTTGTTGTTCCTCAATTGTATCATTTTCCTAAATTTTTCTTGAGATGCCAAGCCTCTTACCTTCCAAGCAAGAGGGAAATTATCTCCCCAAATGGTGAAATTCTATTCACCATCACAACTGATCGCATTAATCAAATGCTACATGTTCCCCACTATGATTCCGTTTCCCATTTCTCCATTGAAGCTCTCAGAGAAATCTACCAGAAGTTAACCTTCCCCAGAGAGTAGCCATCTTAGGAATATTCCTCCTTAAAGACTCCCAACTCCCTAAGAAAAGTCCCCCATATCCCTGTTCTATGTTCTCTCAAAGAACAAGACAAACTATTTCTGTTTTTTCTTCCATTCTTGGTTACTACTCAGATGAGTGGGTAGATGAGTCTATTATAGGTTTTTTGTCCACCTTTACTTCAGAAGGACCATCAATCACCTTTGACTATGGTCACTTCTTATCTAATATAATTCATGAACAATTCCTTTAGTCTTTAACTAAAGGAATGTTCATATATTCATTCATTCTAATGTATATCTTTCTATTTTTCCAAGCAGATAAGTTTCCATTCTCAGTGCAAAAATTAGATCAGCAAGGAAAGCCACAGTAGTTGTTTTCTGGACTTCCTTAGTCAAAAAACAACCATAGGAGTACAACTTGTTAGAGTTTATAGATCAATTTGTATATCCAGCCACTTGTGTTAAGTGGCCAGCAAGTTCCAAGGATCAATGAAGAAATTCAGAAGGTTCTGCAGCTCAGTGAACAGGTTAAAACGGGGGATTGGTATCTTTACCAATCATTCACAAAGATTAGAGTGTATGGTTAAAACGGGGGATTGGTATCTTTACCAATCATTCACAAAGATTAGAGTGTATGGTTCAGAGTTGCCACCATACAAACTGCCCAAATATGTGCCCATGAGGATATTTCCCTTGGAATATATCAAACAGATAATCCATTCTGATAATATTCATTTTGTGGTAACCAAGAAAAAATCCAAGTTCAAGATTAAGACATAAGTTGGACCATTCATGTGGAACAATAGAGCAGCATGAGAGGAAGCAAACCTCCTGTTGAAACAAATGAACTTTCCTCTCAGCTTCAGTTGGTCGTATGACCCCTTTGGGGTAATTTCCAAGTTGAGAGTAGAACAGAAAACTACACCATATGTGCACACACAGAGGCCTGGAATTGAAAAATATGTGAACTAGCACACTTGGGTGGAATACACATTGCAGGAAGTCAAGGAGCAAATACTTTCAAGGACAACTTCAGAGACCTAAATACCCAAAGAGGAAACAGATAAGAGAGAAAGAGAGGATGATTCTGCAGTGATCGAAGTCTCAACAAAGGAATTTAAAATATGCACTAAGAAGCCCAAATCAGGCTCTAGTTCTAAAATAGAATTTCCATCACTAGAGGAGACACAAGGCACGATTGTGCTCTAAGGTTTGAATACTTTCAAGTTGTACAGTGGTACTACAAAATCTCCATCATCTTCCCCAATTACAAAAGATATTCTAGCGGTTGTCCCTCAGAGACCTAAAACATCTACATAACAAAGACAATTGGACATTTTTCAGGGATACAAGGAAATCAAGCAAAGGAATGAGGCCATTCATGACAACATATAAGCTCAGTTCAGAAAGCAATCCTCCTCCATCTAGCACAGACTCATTTCAACATATGATACAGAGAAGGGAAGAATGCATATGGAATTCTTGCATGTCTAGGTCCTTTAACCAAAGTCTGCAGTAGACATCAAACATAGCACTTTTGAATTTGAGGCAAAGGATGTCCATCCTTTGGATCAAATGGATATGCACAGACATGCAGGAGAGATGGTGTATTCAACTTTCACTCAAACTTCCATCACTGCCTCAAAACTAGAACTTACTCTAAATAATGTCCAGTCTCAACTCAAATTGGAGAAAGTCTCTTCATTGGCCAAAGATACCATAATCAAATACTTGGAGGAAATGGTAGTCAAAGAAAGCCTTGATCCAGAAAAGCTACAGAATAAATAATCAGAAAGAAGAATGTTGATATTGTAGCATTAAAAAAGCAATTGAAGTTGCCAGCAACAAAAGACCCCAGGCTAAAGGACTTGGAGAGACAAAGCTACAAAAGGAAGAAATGCTAAATCTACTAGTGGAGCAAACTGCCAAGATTAAAAAAACGGAAGCAGAAATAGATAAGCTAATAAAGGAAAATGAATATAATACACAACTTCTAGTTGTTCCTCTTGATGCAGTTCCAATCGCACCTCTGCTATAGACAAGTGTCCCTACAACAACTATTACAGTAGGAACATCATCCTCAATAGTGCTTCCTACATCAGTTGTGGATGACTTGGTGAAATTAGCTCAGTCTACGGAAAACGTGACTATACAAGAAGAAGAGCTAAAGAAATTGAAGTAGGAGATAAAAATTTTACAAGAGCAGAGTACAAAGTTTGAGAATGCTTATTTAATAGAAACACAGAAGACCCAAACACTATCCCAAAGAGTGAAGAAAAGGGAAGAAGATTGTGCCATGGGCAAAACATTGGCATAGGTGAAAGAAAATATCTGGAAAACAATTAATGAAGACATGGGAGAAATTTGGCCTTCAATCCAAATTATTTTTTAACATAAGGAACTTTTTGAAAGGTGGACTGAAGACATTGAGCAAGTTTTAACATAAGGAACTTTTTGAAAGGTGGACTGAAGACATTGAGCAAGTTATAAAGCATCTAGGAGATAAACCAAATGAAGCCACTGTGCTGATTAAATTTCTAATTTCCAAGAACAACCAAGTGTTAGAAGAATAAGAGATTAAAGATAGAACTAAAACCATTTTGGAAGTCAGAAAGGTGTTGACTAAAAGAAACCTGATGAGACAGCTAGCTTGAATAAAAGGGTCAAAACATGAACAGATGCATACATAGATTCTTTGCCAAGCTGGAGCCTCTATAATAAAGGACTTCCAAACCTACTAATAATCAATGACAAGCTAAGTACGTGGCCTCATTATAGTGCACAAATTATGAACAAGGCTAGAGACAACTTGAAAGTTACAACTAGAAGACTTAGCATGAGAGGAAGGGCTTTCCTAAAAGCACTATCATTTTATCTTGACATCCAATATGTAATTCCAAATTTGTTCATCACCCGACCTAAGTTTTCCAGGTATACTGAAATTGATGAAGTGTACAAGAAATTAATGAAGATGAATATCCCAAACGAGAAGCGCTAGGATAAACTCTGTGAATTGTTAGAGGGTCGGGATAAACTCTATGAATTGTTAGAGTAAATGGTAAATTCAACATTACAACTTAGCATTACAACACATCCATTTTTTCAGTGCCAAACAAAAAGTTCTTCCTTTATTTCAATGCCACCACTTTAGAGAGTTCAATTTTCCTCATTTCACTGTAATAAGTTAGCTTAATGCAGCCCTATGATTTTGTAGATACACAAGATATTTTTTGTAATTTAGTTATAAATACTTCAATTGTTGAAGTAGTACATGTTGGTTTTTTTAAAAGAAGAAACAATATTGTATACCTTTTGTTGAAGCATCGCTGATTTTCCAAAGTAATACGAAGGCTTTTTCAAAGGATTCTTTCTTGTGTCAAATTGGTGGTGAAGTACATCTATCTATTATATGTGTTTATATCTCTCTATTTATAGCACATGATTGTTTTTTAAAAATCTGAATTATTCAATATATAAATAAAGAGCAGAATTTGTTTAAATCTACACTATGCACCCAACTACAAATAATTTCTATGTTTTTTTTCTGATCTTTGAATATAGTATTTAGGTAACAATGCTCTATATTTTAAAGTGAACCTTATTTTGTTCTTCTTCTCCATTTCACAAACATTAAAGAATCGGTTTGGCTACCTTGCATTGTGAGATCTATCTATAGATACTCTAGTTAATCAGTATTTTATGTATCTATCTATAGATACTCTAGTTACTCCATAGCCCAATGGAAATCTAAGTTATCAACCAACCATTCAAATACAAACAAACCCGGAACCTCATAGCTAGCTCAATATTCTATCCAACAAAGTTAAATCTTACAAAGAGAACCCTCTGGCAGGGCTACATCCCACCTTACAAAGCTGGTTTGTTACCTTTGTGATTTTCTTCTGCAACCTCAGAAAATTGTTGAGTGCTAACATATTCAACTTCCATAGGTCTAGAAAAATTTCTAGAGGGCATGAGAGTCAAATCCAACAAAAAAGGCAAGAAGGATGACTTGATCAAAGGCTGAATCTAGCCACACATGTGAGGTTCTGCAAATAAGTAGCACAAAGGGCCTCCTCAAGGATTTGGACAACCTGATTTTCTAAGGTAGCCAATGTGGAGATTCCTTGTGGAATGAGAGAATTTTCTCTTTGCTGATTGGATAGCTAGTTAAGCATCCATAGAATGTACTCATGAGTTGCACTTGTTTTCCTACATTGGGTTTTTTGGAGGACATTTATCCAAAAATAATAGTGTGTATGTTATCATTTTTTCTTAGTTTCCAATTTATTTATTTCCACGTTGTATTTTATTTGTGAAAAATTGTAGTATGATTTATGAGTTGTTTTCCCTAGCAAATAAACTACAAACAAAATTAATTAGTTAGAAATCTAATTTTACATTGCTGAGAAAATTTCCCATTATTTTCAATGCAATTTCGTGGGTTATTTTCAACAACTTGAAATCCTAGAAAAATCATGCTTTCTCATAGAAATTTGTTAATCTGCCACTTGTTTATGAAATATAATGCATTTGAATGGAAGATATATATATAGTTGACAATGTTGCAACGCTATACGACAATTGAATATCATATATCAGTGATCAACAATATTATAATGCTACACAAAGCTACATTGTTATACATATAGAACGCTAAGGAATGCTACAATGGAATCATACAATCGTATGGAATGTTACACAACAAACCATACAATGATATATGGAACACATTTATACATTGGAGCATGGAGTTGCGCATTGAATTGTGTTGTGCAGCCATATGCTGTGTTATTACAAAGCGCGTTCATTGCATTGTGTGTTCAACCGTTGAAGCAACGTTAATATGAAGCAAAATTGTTTTATAAACATTGCAGCATGTGTTAAAGCAACGTTCATTACCAATACAACACTATTCAATACAATGCAGCATTAAAGCAGTGTTCATTACCATACAACGCTATTTAATACAATACAACGTTAATATTGGGACATGGTCTATAAACATTGTGTGGAGCAGCGTGAAACATCGTTTGGTACATTAGGGCATGGTTTATAAACATTGCGTAGAGTAACGTTAATACAATGTTCAATACATGCATTAATACAACGTCAATACATTGTGTGTAGCAATGTTCAATACATGCATTAATACAACGTCAACACATTGTGTGTAGCAATTTTCAATACAACATCAATACAATGTGAGTAGCAATGTTCAACACAGTGTTAATATAATTGTGTGGAGCAACGTTATTATATTTGTGTTGGAGCAAGTGTTGACTCCAAGCCTATATCACTGTTATTGGAACAACATTAATATAATTGTGTTGGAACAAGCATATATCATTGCAAGCAACGTTGTATATTTTTGCCATTTAGAGCAGTGTATTGCCAACAGAAGCATATTATCATTTCCATTTGAGCAACGCATTTCCAATAGCGTTCAATACATTTCAATAGTGTTTATACGTTGTCAACAATGTTGTATAAATTCATGTTAGCATTTATACATTTCCAACCACGTTTAATACATTTTCAACAGTGTTTATGGATTGGTTCTAAGGCACTAATACTTTTCAAATATTGGCATTGAAGTATTTTTATGAATTAGGGTTTTGTTTCTTAACGTGATTATTGCTTAATGATTTAATTGAGTCACTAAAGTCACTTATCGTGTCATTTATTAGGTTGGTTAGTTATATATATATTTTGGAGATTTATATCATGGAAATTGTGTTATCTATCGAGTATTAATAGATTATGGAGCCTTTTTTTCTTTTTTCTTTTTTTTTGTGCAGTTATTCAAGATTTTAAGGGTGTATGGAATAAATTTAAGGCATTTCATCATAGTAAGGAAGACATTTCTAATTAGAACAACATAATGCTTGGACAATAGACATTTCAATTGTTAATATTTTTAATTTTAAAATCCCCTTGCCATTGATGTCAAAAGGGGAGGTAAGTAGAGGTATGGAGGGAGAGGTGTAAGTGGAGGTATGGAGATAGAGGTATCATTGTGTTTCCATCAATGCCAAAAGGGGGAATGTTGGTAATGTTGGCATTGATGTCAAATGATGCGTGTTGTCATGGATATGAAAAGGCTAATTTATGTTGATTTGTACAAGATTGCTTGAAGCACAAAGGCTGATAAGTGTGTGAAGTGCAAAAATTGCAAAAATTGATAATTATTAACTACGCTGAACATTGTGAAGACTAATCATTGTTAAATATGTTGATTAATTATCTTGAAGTATGGTTTACAATTAAAATGAAAAATGACACATGATATGAATATCTTGAGACATAAGCTAGAAAATGTATGCTTTTATTAAACATGAATCTGCAAAGGCATTAACATGTAGCTGGTACAAATATGAAAAATGTAGTTAATACATATACTAGCCCTGGGTTCAAAATCCATGTAAAAAATTTAATAAAGGCAAAATAAGGCCAAAGTCATGGGACACATATTCCAAGTTGAATCTTGGGCAAACATCCTAGTGGGTGTTCAATTGGTTTTTATGGCTAAAGGAAATGGAAAAGACATTGAAAAGACAAAGATGCATTAATTGACATTTTATATGAAATAATAGAAAATAGGAGAAAAGGAAGGTGAAAGGTCATATATTTGCATAAGAAAGAAAATGAAGGAAAAATAATGGAAATTGAAGAAAATAGAGACTCCAATCTTAAAAAGTCCTCTGAGGATCAGTTCATGGCATTTTTTACATTTTTGGGTGGAGCTCTCTCTTTTTACTCTTTCTCTCACATGGAGCATTCTTGGAGCACTCTAACATTCGAAAAAGAAAGAACAAAGGGGAAGCAAAGATCAAGCAAGGAAGAGTTGGATCAAGTGGCTACAATAGGATTACTTGCAAGTATCGAGTTAGATGTATGATTCCCTTGCTAGTTTTTGCATGCATGGTACATGCATGTGTGTATTTGGTTCTCTTATTGTCTTTGACATGAGTTTTTTTGGGTGTGACAGTGGTTTTCATCCCTGTCTTTCCATTTCTGGATACCCATGGTGTGATGGGATTCTTTTACTTGGTTGGGCTAGATTGTCGGATGATTTTGAAACTGAGTGAGGTGGTCTCAAGAAAAATCACAAGGCCTAGGAATCCCTAGTTTATTAAAGGTGGGATTGCAGGAAAGCTTGTTTGCGTATACCGTCATTGGGTCTAGGAAACCTTGATTGGTAAATGGTGGGAGATACGACAAAGCCTGATGTTGGAGATGAATAAATTCCTCACGGTTTAGGTGGAGAGATATGGAAGCATTCATGATTGTTTAGAGCCTAGTGATCCCTGGACCGATAATCGTGGGATTGCGGGTAAATCCTAGTATTGTATTTTTCTTGTTTCGACCTAGGAATATTTGACCCATATGCGGAGCGATATACCGTAAAGCTTGGTTATATAGGTTCTTACTTCGGGCCTAGAAATCCTTGACCAGTTTTGGCAGGATATGCAGTAAAGCCTGAGAAGCATGGTTAGTTTTGTTGTGACTCCCACATTCATGCTTGTAATATCGCACAAGGGTGATTGGATGAAAGAAAGATTTGGTTTAGCCCAATCATGTTCAGGTGGTACGTGGAAGTCTTGATTTGGTTGGCTTTTTCATATGTTAATAAGAGCTCTTTTTCTCTTGTATTTCATGTGTATTTATACTTGTTATCATGTGTCTTTAATGGTTATTTTATCATTGATATTTCTTTGGTTATATATTGGTTATAAGTATGGTTAATGATAGACTTGAGTTATGCCTCTCATCATTCTTTGTTTAGTAAATGCAATGTTAATGAATGTATGACATAATAGATGATAATCCAGCTATTGTGAGAGGACATCAAACTTTCTTAACGAATCTCATATAAATATGAGGCCCCTCTATTTAGATGTGTATTTATGACCTGTACATTACTTGTTCATGATGTGTTTTACAAAATGCATGTCATGGTAGGATGGGTTAGACTAGGTCCTTGTGTCAAGTTTTCCATTAGAGGCCTTGCATTCTTGTTATTTATTACTTCTGAGTGTTTCATCAAGTTTTGGGTAGAGGTCTGGATCCTAGCCCTAAAAAAGGCCTCAGATCCCGCGGTCGCAAGCATAGAACTGAGTGAAAAAGACTGGAGTCTCTCCCTTGCAAGCTTATGCATGCAACTGGAGGGTTATAGCCAAATTCCAGTAGTGTTGTCCCAGCGTCTAGGAGTCCAAGGCACTAAAAAAGAGGCTTAACTCAAGGTTTGGGCATCTAGAAGGGTGGTTTAGCCCTTGGGAGTCTTGTAGCACTTGAGGGAGTTTGATAAGGTTTAGGTTGTGTCAATTCCACTTCCTTAAGGAGATATAGGAGGTTGATTCATATCATAATAACTCTTCATCACATGTTTACCCCGGCAAATCAGTGACTTGGGTAAATGTGGGAGGACAGTGTTACAGAGTGGTATTAGAGCATGGTTCAACCCTTGGATTGGATGGGTGGAATGTGCTTGTCATGCATGCATGTTAGTTATCTATACGATTATTATGAATTCATTATGATGGTCATTATTGTGGTCTTGTGTCATCATTATTATAGATCATTTTATCACATCTAGTCAATAAGCCTTCAAACTAGATCAATCAACATCCTTTGACCCCTTTTCATCATCCTTGCACAAAGCCCTAAGCATGACTCTTTCTAATCCTTGAGTTTTTTCCTAAAAGCACCATGTTTCAGTGAATTTAGGACCAACACTCCTTGGCCCCTTACTAGACAACATTGACTACCAGGTTGTTTTACTCTTCACCTGTGCTGATCACTAGAAGGTTACTCAGTGTTGGGGGTGTGTTGATTCTAGAAATTTGGGAAAACAAAAAATAACCTTGAAGCTTCCTCTTCTAGAAGCTTCTAAGATATATTTTAACTTTTTACCTTAGATAAAAATCTTGAAGCCTACCCTATTCTACCTTGGAGTTTTCATCGTTTATCCCTTGAGCTCATCCTCCCATCAAAAGTGGATCTCAAGCCCAAATTGGTGAAATGATAAGAATTCATGAACTACCTCCTTCACCTATATATTTATTACTATCCATAGGCAAGCAGTTGGATTTTGGAGAGTGATTCTACCCTTATGAAGTTTATGAGAGAGATATCATTCCACGCATTAGGGTGATTAGAGGTGCACTTTGTGACATGGAAATCACAAGTCAACTTGGAGGAGCTCTTCTATAAGATCGACACCTATTTTTGGTTTTAACTCACTCCATTTATATTAATGTAAAGATTTATTTGATTTCCTATATATGATGCTATGGTTTTATGCATTTCAATACCATGTTGATCTATTGAATAAAGTGATTAGATGCTCCTGCATATATTTCGTAGATCATTGGCTTGTGTTATCTTACTGTGAAGGTTCTAATTATAGCAATCAGAGCTAGGATTGGAGAATACAAGCCAAGGAAGGAGCGAAGCAAAAAATAAATTCCATGTAGGCTTCATCCCGTTATCTATTTACTTTAAGGAAAAAATTAGTCCCTTTGTATTTCTATTATTCTAGGTTAGTCCACCAGGCCTAGGGAAGATACTTATGTCCATATTTGTAGATTCCACGTAAAAAATTGGCGACCATACTGGGGAATAATGTATTCCATTGGTGTTTTCTTTGTCCATTGTGATTTTCTTACCTCTTCTTCATACCTTCGTCGTCTTTTTTAGTCAAGAACAGACCTAGGAAGACCTTTCATTGAGTCTCAATTGTAATCCTTGTGTTAGAACTTTGTATCCCTAGAGCAACACACCCTCTGGTCTTGTGACAGAGTGTTGCACCCCATCTGAGCCTTCTTTGTGCCTGTGTTTCATAGCACTGGTGCCTATTTTCACCTATGTTGGCCCTTGTTCAGGCATAAGTTTTCTTTTGTCTTGATTTCCTCTCTGATCAGCCCTATTCCACCTACTCTTCCTTGAGTGTTTGAGTGTCTTGTAGTTTCTCTGAAGCCTCCATTTGGTTTAATTTTGTTTTTAGTGCCTTTGATAAGGATTTTTTTAGATTTTCATTTATTCTTATCATTACATTTTTTGCAAAATGATTTTTTTTATCATTGAGTGCTTAAATGAATTGGTGTTCTAGTCAGCATTCCGAGAAGTTTGTTTGAATCAGTGATTAAACTTTGCATCTTAGTTTTCTTAATTTTCAAAAATTAAGTGACTTGAAAAGAAAAATATTTGCATTGTAATTTAGGGTTTTGTGTGTGCATCAACATTGGAACAATTTCATTTAAAAGGGAATTATACTTTACACGTTATTTCCTGCATACTCTTCATCATGCTAGTTTGCATTTTAGGATATTCAGGTGACATTCAGGGTGGGCCCCAAAACTTAAACTTAATTGAAGATAAACATTAAAATTTATTAAATCAACCTAATGAGAATTTGTAACATTAATGCAAAAATTTAGAGGTCTAGGCTAGAGATGTGTTCCGGTGTCATTAAACGTAGGAGTTGTCGGTGTTTTCCAGCATTGTATCCGGGGTGAAATCTTGTTCCATGTATGTGAGTGTATATGATCGTTCTCCACATACCTTTGGGTATATTGGACAATGCTCTATGGATGTAAAGTATATGGGAACACTCTCATTGAACGGTTATGCATTAGACAACACTACCACGAATTACACTTCCACATACCGTTAAGTATATTTTGGAAGTCCCCTATAGGTTGTTATCCTCATCATAGGTAACCAAGTCGGTCGCCTGTACCATGATACACCAAACACAACATCCAAGCATATTTCCTGCACGTACATCAAGTCCTTAGTTTGCAAAGGTGTATATTTCAGTTCATAGTTGCTTGGTAATCCTTTATGCCTAGATGACCCTCTTTTCGATTTATTTTTGTGTTAATTTCTAAAATTTACTATCCAACATGGAAGAACAAAAACCCCCACTCTGTCATTCATGTAGAATGCAAAATAGGCCTCTTCTTCCACTAGAGGCTACTCCTGGCCATCATCAGAAGCCTAAGAAGATGTAAACTACCAAATCGGGAAATTCAGGAACTACTTTTGGCCCTCCTCCTAAATCTCATCAACTAGAATCATCTTTCCCTTTGATTATTGAGCTCAATATCACCTCTACTCTTGTTGGTGAATCTAACACAATCAAAATAGAAGTACCTAAAACCTTATTGCCTGAGGTTATTGAACCTGACTTTCCTGAGTTAGAAACTTTATTTCTTAAGGTTGTTGAACCTAAGGAACCTCAACCATCTTCACATGTAACTTTATGTCCTTCCCCTTCTCTTCCTTTATCTCACAAAGAACCTCCAACCATATATCTTAGACTTGACGATGAACCTCTTCCATATGGTCTTGTGAATATTAAAGAGATCCCATAAGAAGAGCATCGTGCTTCTACTCATGTGCATTGGAGTGGACTCCATTTTTATTAGACTAATCCTCTTCCTCCTCTTCAGACTCTAGCACAAACTCCTTTACCTAATTCTTTTGTCTCACCCACATCTTTCTCACAAAAATCTTCATTTGGATTCTTAATCATGACTGGATCCAATTTGAATTCCCAACCCATAAACACTATGGTTGATACATCAAATGTTGCTTCTTCATCCACGTTTTCAACATCACCAGAGGCACATATGTATGGTGTCCCATCTGTCCCACCTGACTATCAGTCTTTACCTAGTACCTTCCCTAGTGCATCTTCCAGTCCTTGGACCTCTCCCATGTCATCTATTTCGAGAATTCCATCGGGAATTTCCCTTATGAATGCTACTAAGCCTGCTCCTTCTCCTCCGCCTACACCTATATTTGAATAGCAGGCTAGCCCTTATGTTAATGGGTAAGGTTATTTTCAAGAACCTAACTCTCCTTATGTTGGGTTCCCTCCATCTAGGTTGCAGTTGCCTCCATCATCCCATCCTCTTATGGCAGGGAGGAAACCTGTTGTTGGTATACCTCAAATTGGTAATCAACCTTATTATAATCCTCCTTATTGTGGGATGGTTGTTAGTGTTTGGAAATCGACTTTTCCCATCCAACCTAGTTCATTTCAGGACCGATTGTTGAATCCTCAACCTATGTCGTATTCATCTCAAATTCCTACCCATCAATCTGTACCTCAATAAGCTGAAATACATGTAAGTCATCCTTTACATGTTGTTATTGCATCTCAACTTATTTTGTTGGTATTTGGTACCCTCAAGTTCCACTTAGCCAGCCTTTATAAGGTACCTTACAGTCTCAACCACTTGGGCAAGGTATTCCTCAAATTCCAGTTGGACATATTTTGTATAGCATGGCACAACGTCAATCAAATCCTCCTTATTCCAAGATGATGCAAATCCTATGGGGAAATAATATAGACCTTATCAAGGTATTCTTCAAGTTCCTTTTCAAGGCCAACATATCCAAACCCATCCATTCAAGCCTTTACAAGGTTATCCTGGAGCGTGTCAACAAGGTTACGCGTATGCTAGTTACATGAATCCTCCTTATTCTAGTGCCCAGATTCCTCTTTATCAGAACCCTCCTTATCCCAGAATGCAAGTACTTGTTGCTCAGACTATTCCTTCTTATCCAATCTATCCTCCACCAAATTTTAACTAACAGATACCTTTTGTGGATATTATTAAATTTCTAGACTTGACTTGCCTCACCAACGATCCCATTTCACATTCGCCTTGGTGGCCAATAATTCCTAGAAACTTTCCTTCTGATATCCCAAAATGCAATGGGAATCCTAGAGAAGACTCATCGACCCATGTCATGATGTATCATATGATGTGTTCTTGGAAATCCCTTAATTATGATTCCATACGATTACATATTTTTCAACGTACTCTTACAAGTACCACAGCTAAATGGTACATTGAGTTACCAAAATCTTCATTTCACGATTTCAGTTCCTTAGCTACCACCTTCCTTACACATTTCTAGCTTCCTATCAAGTTTGAAACTAGAATGGAACTTTTGACCAAATTTAAAAAAACTAAAGCTACTCACATCTTGGATCACATTCATCAGTGGCAGCATCGTCGCCAATTGGTTAAGACCTATGTTTAGGATCAATTGTTAGCGAAATGGTTCATCAAATCCTTGTTTCCATCTATCATAGAGGATGTACCTAAAGGAAGTTTCGTGATTGAAGACGAAATGATTGCTCATGCACAGTATTTGGACCTCATCTATACCCAATCTGTCATGCTCTATGAAAAGATACCAAATGCTTCGAAACATTCAAACATTCCTCCAATTCTTGGTAAAGAATCTCATGATGCGGATGGAAAAATTGGTTCTGCTAGTTCATAGTTACTGAGTAAACCATCTAGTGCTTCTCTCGCTGCTTCTACCCAAAACCCTTCATCATTTCCTCTTGCAGCTTCTTCTTCCAAGATAAATGTCATTTCATTTGATAAAGGAAAATCTCAACAATAGCCAGGAAGCAAGAAGAAAGGAAAAGGAAAAAGAAAGAAAGATCCTTCACCGTGGGATAAATAAATAAATCAGGCCTGTAATGAGAAATGAAAGCCTTGGTACCCATGCTTGATTTGCAATGAGAAGCACTTTACTCGTGATTTTACTCACTACATGGAAGTAAACCAATTTCTGAAATACTCCACTTATCTCATTGTGTTGACTAACTTGTTTCCCAATTAGGAGACCCACATGGTTGCTCAGGACCCTTCTTCCTCTAACACAGTTTCAATGCTTTCATCCACAAAGCCTAAATCTGATGTTATGGTGGTTACTTAGAATAAGGACTATGGTAATCCCTAGATTACCCTCTTTGTTATTTTTTTTGTGTGTGTTAATTTCTAAAATTTATTATTCAATGTGGAAGAACAAAATCCCCCACTCCATTGTTCACGTAGAATGAAAAATAATCCTCCTCTTCCACCAGAGGCTACTGCTAGCTATCATTAAAAGCATAAGAATATGCAAACTACCAAACCAGGAAATTAAGGAACTACTTCTAGTCCTCCACCTAAATCTGATCAACCAGAATCATGTTTCCCTTTGAGTATTGAGCCCGAGATCACCTCTACTCTTGTTGGGGAATCTAACATAATAGAAATAGAAGTAGCTAAAACCTTATAGCTTGATGTTATTGAACCTAACTTTCATGAGTCATAAACTTTATTTCTTAAGGTTTTTGAACCTGAGGAACCTAAACCATCTTCACATGTTACTTTATGACCTTCCCCTTCTCTTCCTTTGTCTCAGATAAAACCTCCAACCATATATCTTGGACTCAACGGTGAACATGTCCAATACGGTCTTGTGAATATTGAAGAGATCCCACAAGAAGAGCATCATCATTGTACTCATTTTCATTTGAGTGGAATCCATTTTTATTATACTAATCCTCTTCCTCCTCTTCAGACTTCAGCACAAAATCCTTTACCTGATTCTTTTGACTCACCCATAGATTTCTCACAACAATCTTCATTGGGATTGTTAATCATGACTAAATTCAACTTTAATTCCCAACCCGTGTCCACTATGGTTGATACATCAAATGTTTCTTCCTCATCCACATTTGCAACATCACTAGAGGCATATATGTTTGGTGGCCCCTCTATCCCACCTGGCTATCAGTCTTTATCTGGTACCTTCCCTAGTGCATCTTCCAATCCTTGGACCTCTCCCATGTCATTTATTTCGGGAATTCCATCTGGAACTTCCCTTATGAATGCTACTCAACATGCTCCTTCTCCTTTGCCTACACCTATAGTTGAATAGCAGGTTGGCCCTTATGTTAATGGGTATGTTTATCTTCAAGAACCTAACTCTCATTGTGTTGGGTTCCCTCCATCTAGGTTGCAGTTTCCTCAATCATCCCCTCATCCTATGGCAAGGGGGAAACCTGTTTTTGGTATACCTCAAATTGTTAATCAACCTTATTATAATCCTCCTTATCCTGGAATGGTTGTCAGTGTTTGGAAACCTTCTTTTCCCGTCCAACCTGGTTCATTTGGGACCGATTGTTTCCTGTGTCGTATTCAAATCAAATTTCTACCCATCAAGTTGTACCTCAACAAGCTCAAATACATGGAATTCATCCTTTACAGACTATTATTTCATCTCAACCTATTATGTCGGTATCTAGTACCCTCAGGTTCCACTTAGCCATCCTTTACAAGGTACCTTACAGCCTCAACTACTTGGGCAAGGTATTCCACAAATACCAGTAGGAAAAACTATGTATACCATGGCACAACCTCAATGGAATCCTCCTTATGTCGAGATGATGCAGAATCCTTCGAGGAAACAATATAGACCCTATCAAGGTGTTCCTCAAATTCCTTTTCAAGGCCAGCATATCCAAACCCATCCATTCAAGCCTTTACAAGGTTATCCTCGAGATGGTCAACAAGTTTACGCATATGCTAGTTACATGAATCCTCCTTATTCTGGTCCCCAAATTCCTCTTTATCAGAAGCCTCCTTATCCGGGAATGCAAGTACTTGTTTCTCAGGCTATTCCTTCTTATCTAGGCTATCCTCCACTAGATTTTAAATGATATATAACTTTTGTGGTGACTCTCGAATTTCCAGACTTGACTTGACTCACCAATGATCCCATTTCTCATTTTCCTTGGTCACCAATAATTCCTAGAAAATTTCCTTCTCATATCCCAAAATGCAATGGGAATCATAGAGAAGACTCATCAACCCATATCATGATGTATCATCTATGTTTTTCTTGGAAGTCCCTTAATGATGATTCCATATTATTACATATTTTTCAACGTACTCTTATAGGTACCACAACTAAATGGTACATTAAGTTACCAAAATCTTTGTTTCACGATTTTAATTCCTTAGCTACCACCTTCCTTACACATTCCCAGTTTCCTATCAAGTTTGAAACTGGAATGGAACTTTTGACCAAATTTAAAAAAATTAAAACTACTCACATCTTGGATCACATTCATGAATGGCAGCATCGTCACCGATTGGTTAAGACCTATGTTTCAGATCACTTGTTAGCATAATGATTCATTAAATCCATGTTGCCATCTATCACATAGGTTGTAGCAAAAGGTAGGGCAGTGAATAAAGATGAAGCAATTCATCATGCACAGTGTTTGGACCTCCTCTATACCCAGTCTGGCATGCTCTATGAAAAGATACTAGATGCTTTGAGACCTTCAAATTTTGTTCCTCCAACTCTTGGTAAAGAATCTCATAATGTTGATGGTATCATTGGTTCTGCCAATTCACAGTTAGTGACTAAACCATCTAGTGCTTCTCTCACTACTTCTACCCAAAACCCTTCATCAATTCCTCTTGTGGCTTATTCTTCCAAGATAAATGTCATTTCATCTGATAAAGGAAAATCTCAACAACAACCAGGAAGCAAGAAGAAAGGAAAAGTCAAAAAGAAGAAAGATCCTTCATGACAGGATAAACAAACAAATCAGCCCTCTAATAAGAAATGAAAGCCACGCTACCCATTCTTGATTTGCAATGAGGAGCACTTTACTCGTGATTGTCCTTACTGCATGGAAGTGAACCATTTTCTAGAATACTCCATTTCTTTTGTTGTGTTGACCAACCTGTTTCCCAATCAGGAGACCCACATGGTTGCTCGGGACCCTTCTTCCTCTCACACATTTTTAATGCTTTCATCCACAAAGCCTAAATATGATGTTATGGTGGCTACTAAGAATAAGTACTATGGTAATGTGAATCCTCTGAATGGTCAAGCTACTGATCGACCTACCAATTTGACATCACCTTCATCCAATACCTCTCCACCCATGATTCCTATGGAGTTAACTATTAAGGCTCCCAAGGGTGTTATTCATGAATTTTCATTCAACCTCGTGCTAGGGCTTCTCGAAATTATAATGTAGTTGAATACTTGGCTCAGTCTCTATCAACTATGCCGACCCTCAAGTTATTGCAAAATTGTGTCGCCTAGAAGAAGGCTTTGCTTTTGGCTATTAGATGCGTGGATCCTTCGGATTCCAACTTAGTTGTTTTTAGTCATGAAAACTATAACCCTTTCCTTCCATCTCAATTGGCCTTTATTATCCAGGTCATCATTCGTAGTCAGAACATCCATCTTTCCATTGTGGATGAGTGAGCCTCCACCTGTATCATGTCTATGTCTTTTTGGAAAGTGATTGGTTCTCCTCAACTAAGTCAGTCACCTACAACATTGAAAGCTTTTGATGGGAGAACATATAAACCTTATGGTATTATGAAATACTTACAAGTTGAATTAGGGGGAAAGATTGTATCCATATAAGTGGAAGTTATTGATGAACCTCTTGATTATAATATTCTATTAGGTTGCATGCGGGTTTATGCCATGGCTACGGTCATTTTGACTTATTTCCATATGTTTGCCTTTCCTCATAAGGGCAAGATTGTGGCCATTTACCAACTCACCTTTTTAGCCTCTAATTCTTATCTTACTAGAAGTGTCCCACTCATAGGGGAAACTCTACGTTCTTATTAGCATGTCAAGGTTAGACTGGTGAAGGATTCCTCACTCATCATCAGTTACTTATATAAATATGATATCATCTTCTACTATCTCGACTGATCCATGGATTGTACTAGATGAAGCTAACATCCATATTTTTGGCAATTGAATTTTTCTTAGCCCCATTGAGCTTGATTACCAAGTCATCTATTTAGTTTGCACGGATCATACCTTCTCGTCAATCAATTGGGTCGATCAATCATTGGATTATGACACGTCATCTGATCCATTCTCATGTATTCTCTAGTGATGAGAGCATCATGGAGATCATGATGGCAGATGATGCATCATGGGATGATCATCACCATCGTTCATCCTTACTAGATTCCATTAAGGATAATCTCAATGATGTGTATATATCAAATACCACTGATTCTTTTACGAATTTTGTTTCTATTCATGAAGTTAATTTCAAAAATAATCTCTCAAATATCGAAGAGACGTTACCTCTTGATATCTCTGTTAAATCAGGTATTATTGAAAATATACACATTGGTGTGTCTTACTCTCCATCTGAGATTGAGACCTATAAATCCCTATTTTAAGATTTTTGTGATTTCTTTGCCTCGACCTACGAGGAAATGCCAAGAATCGACCCAAATATAGTGGTGCATGAGATTAAAATATATCCTGATGCTAAACTAGTCTGATAACACCTTCACCTAGTCCATCCAAAGAAGGTTGTCACGATAAAGAGTGAAGTTGAAAAACTCCTTTGTGCTCATCTACCATGTTCCCTTGACTGATTGGGTGTAAAATATTGTCCATGTCATGAAGAAATAGAGGAAAATCCATGTATGTGTCGATTATTGAGATGTAAATCATGCTTTCCAAAGCAAAATTACCCGACCTTGTTCATCGACCATATTTTTGATGACTGCGTCAACTGTGAAATCTATTTGGTCATGGATGGTTTCTCTAGATATAATCAAATAAATATTCTCCCAGCGGATCAACCTAAAACTATTTTTATTTGTACCTCGGGTACATTTGCCTACAAGAAACTCCCATTTGGCCTAAAGAATGTTGTGGCCACATTTCAACAGGCAATGGATTACGCTTTTCATGACATTAAACACATCATGCAACCCTATTTGGATGATCTCCTTGCTCATTCTAAATATCGGGGTGATTACCTGATGCATCTTAAGGCCATTTTCTTATGGTGTAGACACTATAATATTCGACTAAATCCACACAAATGTATGTTATTCATTATTTTTGGTAAAATTCTTGGCTTTTTAATTTCAAAACATGGAATTCATATCAATCCTTTAAAAGTACAGGTAATCATCAGTCTTCCTGCACCTTCTTCATTCATTCAATTGTAACAACTCCAATGGAAAGCTAACTTCTTGTGAAGGTTCATCCCTAATTACACTAAGTTCACCAAAGGATTCACTCGATTTCTTAAGAAAGGAGTTCCCTTCCATTGGGACAACGCTGCTCAAATGGTGCTTGATGCCATGAAAGATGTATTGGTTTAGGCATCTCTCTTATATCCCCCCGATTACTAGCATGACTATTTCTTATGTTTTGTTGTTGTAATTTCTAATATTAAACGGTATTGGTCCACGAAGACAATGTAGGGACTGAAGTTCCCATATATTATCTAAGTTAGAATCTCAATGATACCTAAGTTAGGTATCCACGTAGAAAATTTTTCTTTGGTGGTCATTTAAGTCGTTCAAAGTTCCTTCATTACATCTTGCTCCGAAAAACTATAGTTGTTTTAGAGTGCAACCATGTGACATATATTTTTTCACATCAATTACTGGGGAGGAAATACTCTAAATGGATTGTCATCCTACAAGAGTTTGACAGAGAATTCATCAAATCCATGTCAAAGAAATCCTTGGTTTTCGCTGAGCTTATGTGTGACCTTTCTTGCCCTATTTCTGAATTGACATCTAATAATTTATCCCTGGTGAGTTGTTGTTTCTGATTTCATCATCTAACATATGGTATGGATACATTCTAATATGTCTCTAGACTTAGACTTTTCGGTTCAATACCTCTTGCTCCGAGCAATGACATATTTGATACCAAGCTAAAAATTACATCATTATTAGTGAGACCCTTTATCGACGCGGTAGTGATGGGATTGTACAAAGGTTCCTCACACATGAGGAGGTTGAGAAATTCCTTAATGAATGCCACTCAGGGGCACGTGGCATTCATTTGTCTAGTTATGCTACCACGTAGAATATCCTGTGCATTGGTTACTTTTGGCCAACCATTTTTCGAGATTGTATTCTTGTTGTCCATAAGTGTCATGCATGCCAAATTTATGATCGTAAGACCCATGTTCCACCTACTCCATTGCATCCCATTATCACCGTCAGACCTTTGCAAAATGGGGTATAGGATTCATGACATGTAACCCTCACTTGCTTAGGGGACATGGTTATATCATTTTTGTAATAGATTATTTTACTAAATGGGTCCAAGCGATGTCTACATTTAGCAACACTGGCAAAGTGGTTGCATATTTCTTTTTCAGTCATGTTATCACATGATTTGATGTTTCACAAGCCATAGTTACGAATCATAGAAAGAATTTCTGGAATCATATGACGTTTGAACTAACTGCTAAGCTGGGACTTTCCCATGAAGGTTCCACTCCCTACTATCCTTGGTCTAATGGATAGGTTGATGCTATTAATAAAGTTCTCAAAACTATGGTTCAATGAATAGTAGGCATCCATAAATCAGATTGGAATTTTCTTCTTTATGTTTCCTTGTGGGCATACTAAACCTGAATAAGGATTGCTACCATATTTACACCCTTTCAGTTGATTTATTGTTTGGAAGCGATCCTTCTAATCGAATGTGAGACTCTGTCACTGAAACTAGATGTAGAAATTCTTCCTGCCACTTTTGTAGAAGAGGAACATATTTTCCATCTGACCAGTTTATATGAGACGCAGTGTGATGCTACTATAGCTAATTAAGCTCAAAAAATACATATTAAGGTGCAATATGACAAAAGTGTCAAGCCTCGTGTCTTCTTGGAAGGAGACCTTGTTCTTTTATATGACCAAGAATCTAATAAGTTTGGATCAGGAAATTTCCAACCTATGTGGTCACTTCAATATATTGTCAAGTGTGTTCTTACAAAAGGAGCCTATGAGTTAGTCGATTTTGATGAAATTCCATTGGAGAAGCCTAAAAATGGGTTATACCTAAAGAAATACTAGGCTTGATCTCATGCATAGTAATACTATATACATACTATGTATAGGTGTGTTGAGTGTGTTTGCAATGTGTTTCTTTAGAGTTTCCTATGGTTTTTGTTGATCCCTTTTATGTTTGATTTTCATATGTTAGCATCCCTTGAATTGTATTTTGGTTATGTTAATGTTGCTAGTCGTAGTACTCAAAACCTATCCTCCACAGCATGGGCTATATTTGTTCCAAATGGAAAATTAATGATTCTACAAGGGATTTGTAGTAGTCACTCTACCAACAACAATGTTGAGTATAGCATAGTGGTCGAGCTACTTCTGATGCTATTTCACATGGTATCCGTCGTTTAGTTATTCTACTTGACTCACAGTTCATGGTACTACAACTCCCGAATGTTTATTCAGTCAAAACTCCTACCATCCTTCACATGTTCTTAAGGGTTTTCCTTCTAGAAAAAATATTTGATTTCATATAATATGAACACATTTCTAGAAATCAAAACACATTGACATATGCACTTGCTAATCACATTTTAGATAGACATTTGCAATGAATGTAAATAAGTTTCAATCAAAATCACATCTATTGAAAGCATAACAGGAACATGGAAATAGTGAAGATATATATATATATATATATATATATATATAAATATAAAGTTTGTTTTTACAAAAAATTCCCCCACACACATATGGCCACATGGCCCATATAAAAAATAACATGCAAATATCTAAGTAGACTAATCAAAGTTCTCATGATAACATGCCATTTCATGAGCTATCTTGTGCAATAGTCGACCAATATGGCTAGGCACTCTGACAGTGCGTTGCTAAAGTTGCATTAGAATCTGGCCAATCGTAGTCTCATCTATCTCGTGTGTCGACTCCTCCATGTGGCACTCCACCTCTATTAGGATATTGACTACATTAAGATCCTATAGTGCATCCTGTCCTACTGCGACAACTTATATTGGTTTTACTGCTGCCTGTGGTTGTTCTCCTACATGACGAATATATGAATAACCTATCAGTTGAACAACCTCAATATTTTCATGAACAAATCAATAGTTTAGTCTCGAAAACATCAAAAACAAAAAAAATTATAAAAATTTCAAAAATTCAAATGGTCGAAATATATTACTTGTAACACCCAATTCCTCACCCTCAAGAAGCACGAGTTGAGGGTCATCACGAAAATCCATCCCTATGTACAAATAATCATTGATCATAATGAACTGTCTATGCAACCATCCAAAGAAGGCTGGCGAAAAACTAATCACCAATGAACCTACCTATTAGGACATATGATCTATCCACTTATTCATTTGTGGAACCCTTAGATCAATGGGCTCGAGCGTAGTTTGTTGAGGTTGTAGTAATGGAACCTGCTCTAGAGCAAAAGAGAACAAGATGGCACTGTAGCCAAAGTTTTTCAACTTTCCCTCTCTTTCTTTAGACAATTGTTCTTTCATATTGACCAATACTCGCTCGCTCTAGTTGAATATTGTTGGCTCCAAACACTCCACACCATACTGCATGTATGATCTTCTAGCTACATGAAGTTTTGAGTTACCCACCAATTTGGAAATGATGAATAACATTGTTCTTGAAGGAAATTTGGTTACATCACTTATGTTGAACTTTCCATCACTAGTTGGCTTCGATCGAGGTTTGAAATAGGTGGAAATATAATCTTTCACCATTTTTCCACCCCTTCTCCCACCTAGGAGAGAGATGGGGGAACCTCTCTTGGATAAACCCGTCAGAAAATAATATGTCCTCTATTGTTATCTCAAGAAGATTTTCCCCAAATATGAATTCTTGTTCTTGAACATCCCATGAATGAACAAGATATTCTAGTAATTCCATCTACTGCCTCATAGTAGGAAGCCAAAAGAATTTCAACAATCCATAGTTTTTAGTGCCTAGATGGTAGCAGGATTATTAGTTGCATTCAAATATTGTTTTCCATGCTCTTTCTCTCAAGATAAAGGCCATTTTTTGCTAATGAAGACCTGAAACATCAAGAAGAGACTCATTAGAATCCTTTCCATGCAAAGAAAATGAAAATTTTTGAAGGAAAACTGACAAACACATTTTAGATTTGCACCCAACACATCACTATGAGGAGAGATAGTGCATTGCACCCCTCCTTTGTAGTGTATTCTCACTTAGGTGCAACACACCTTTCAACCACTTGGGTTTGCATTGGTCCTAGGGCAATTTCTTTAAACACTAGGGCCCTCAATAATTCCTAAGACATGTAAATAACACAAAATGGAACCATGAATTGAAAGAGAAAGGTATTAGTTCTTAACTGGAATTGATGATGCTTGAAATGATCCACTAGATTGAGTGCAATTAGCTGTAGAAGATAAAGGGAAAAAACTACTCATAACTCTCGTAGTTGAAGGTAAATATGAAATGGTATATATGAATAGTCATTTTGAATATTTATCATTTTTTCTTCCATTAATTTATTCGTGTTTCATGTTTTGACCTAGTTACAACCCATTTTTACCATGAAACAAGTATTTTTAATCCTTTTTGTGATGTTTTGAGTAGGTTGATAGTTGTTTGATGGATTTTGTCATATTTTGAACAAATTATTTTGACTGAGGAGCACACTTTTATCACTTTTTCAAGCTCCATAAACTCATGAAAAAGGAACCCCTTGGAGTCCTCTTTTAGCTCTTTTCAGACTCCCAAAATATGAAAATATTGTTGACCACTTGTATTTTCGAACTTGTTAAAGTAAATGAAAAGATTTCTACTTAGTATAAGTTTAACCCTTTTCCAGACAGAGATAGACTACTTACGAAAAATGAATACCTTAGTCGAACATGGATAAGAGGTTCTCTTGGGTATTATTTTCTTCCTTTTTGAACCTAAGGGACTATATACGAAAAGGAACATATGGAGTTTTTTTTTTTGCCTCTTTTTCAAACACTCCAAACATGGAAAAGATGTTGAGTTATACCTGCATTGGACTCATTAAAACATCAAACAATGATGGACTCTTTGTTCATGATGGGACTAAACAACTCCTTCTATGTTTTCGTTAACTATTCTAGAAGGTATTCATCCAAAGGATGAACTTAAAAATCAAGCATATCTTATCATCCTCAAGCTTGTTAAAAAATAAAGAGGTATTGACCAATATGATTAGGGAAATTGGGAAAACATGGTACTCCATTTGTTAATGCCAGTGAGTCGCTCTTGAACGACACTCTTCCACTTCATATTTGTGGTTGTTAGGTTGAGAAATTTACTTGTATTTTGGTTTATCATACATTTTCAAAACATCCATTTTTTTGGTTTTGGGTCAATGCTACCAACTCCATTCTACGTCGTTATTGTCTTCAAGAGAATTCATTTACTCAATATCTGCTACAATATTCTCAAACCTTCACTCTATGTATTCTTTTCCTGATCTAGTTTCGTATCAACATCATTATGATCATTCTGTCTCAAATCATAATACTTGTTTCATGTTGTTGATGGGGGATACATCAAGTCCCTCCTACGATGGGTTGCTTCCTATCGACATCATCTCATTATCCAAGAAGTTGACTTAGAAACACCCCTTGCTACCTTGGTGCTTGCATACATCAATGGCAAGTTTCCTCACTCTTGGCAACATGTTTACATCATCAAACTTTGACCGAAATATTCTGTGTGGTGTTAGACATTAGTTCATTTATTCACACCATATGGATTGTACTAGAGTACCTTGAGAGACATTAACATCATCGATGGTTTCTCTCTCTTTTGTTAATGACTTACATCATTGGCCAGTAATTAGATGGTGTCTACCATGTTTGACCCCATCTTATTGATCCACATGGTTAGACACATACATTGGTTGGCCATGTGAACGAGATATAAGACCCTAGATATAGTTTCATCCATCCGGGCTACGATTTCAGGAGTAATACAATATCACAATCTATGATGGCTATGATCGTGCATACAGTCATCCAATCATGGGTCCACCATTTTCATCCATGAGCGTGTATTTTGATCATTGTACATGTAATGTTAGCTTATGTGCCGAGTATGGATATGCCTCCCTCAACAAAGATGTCATGATGTAAATGTATTATAACAAATGATGATCTCGTCGGTTGTTCTTGATCTTGACTTGTCACAAGGTAAAGCACTTCAGTCATCAACTATCCTTTTTTTACTTGTGCTTTAGGGGGTAATCTATTATAGGAAATTTTGTCACATTTGTTCAATAGGCTTTCAAACTAGATCAATCAATATCCTTTGACCCCTTTTCATCATCCTTTCACAAATCCCTAAGCATGACTCTTTCTAATCCCTGAGTTTCTTCCTGAAAGCACCTTGTTTTAGTGAATTTAAGGACGAACGCACCTTGGCCCCTTACTGGCCAACATTGACTACCAGGTTTTCCTACTCTACACCTGTGTTGATCACCAACAAGTTGCTCAGTATTGGGTTGTGTTGATTCTAGAAATTCGGGACAACAAAAAATAATATCGAAGCTTCCTCTTCCAGAAGCTTTCAGGATCTGTTGTAACTCTTTACCTCAGATAAAAATCTTGAATCCTATCTTATCTTACCTTGGATTTTTCATCTCTTATTCATTGAGATCATCCTCCCATTAAGAGTGGATCTCAAACCTAGATTGCTGAAAGGATAAGAATTCATGAACTACCTTCTTCACCTATATATTTACTTCCATCCATAGGCAAGGGGTTGGATTTTGGAGAGTGATTCTACCCTTATGCTAATGATGTGAGAGATATTATTCCATGCATTAGGGTGATTAGAGGTGCACTTTGTGACAAGGAAAGAACAAGTCAACTTGGAGGAGTTATTCTACAAGATCGACACCTATTTTTGGTTGTAACTCACTCCATTTCTATTAATGCAAAGAGTTCTTTGTTTTCCTATATATGATGTTATGGTTTCATGTATTTCAATACCATGTTGATCTATTGAATAAAGTGATTAGATGATCTACATAGATTTCATAAATCGTTGGCTTGTGTTATCTGAATGAGAAAGTTCTAATTATAGCAATCAGAGCTAGGATTAGAGCATACAAGCCAAGGAATGAGAAAAGCACACAACAGATTCCAGGTAGGATTCATCTTGTTATTTATTTAATTTAAGGAAAAAATTAGTCCCTTTGTCTTTTTGTTGTTCTAGGTCAGTCCACCAGGCCTAGGGAAGATACTTTTTTTTTACAGTGTAGATTCTTCATAACAAGCATGATGTTGTTGGTATGTTATGATGTTGATATGTTGGTTGAGATAGAGTAGGAGATGCAGATTATCAAGGCGAGGTCATAGCACTAGACCTCGGGGTAAGACCTTATCGTCATGTAGGTTTGTATGTTGGACATGTAGGAGTTGGTTAATGGTTGTTATATGCAATATGATTATGTACATGCCTATCATTCTATTGTTTGAAGGTTTTAACCCTGTATAGAAATTACCTGCATACGAATTCTAAAACACAGAAAATAAACAATGCAAGATAATAACACATAAAACACATATACACAAAGATTTTCTCCTGGATCCCAAAACTGGGACTACCAGCTTAATTTTTCATTATGTTCATTTCAATGTTACAATACATATTTATACATGTCAAAGCATCCAATACCATGGACCGAAGACCATCGCGTCCAAAACCATGGACCGAAAACCATCACGTCCAAAAAACATGTGCAAAAATCATGCACAAAACCATAGGTAGATCCGCCCAACCTAATATAGGGTCCAAAAAACAAAATTTTCTAGGGCACTACCCCAAACCCCATAAAGGGGGGTTACCTGCACCCCTAAAACCCCTTGTGACCCCCCCGCTTCACAATTGACGCAATGAAGGGGGGGCTCTACCCACCCTCTAATCCCCCAGTTATCCACGTGGGCTAGTCGTGGAAAGAATATAACACAACACAACATTGTTGTTGTAGTTACATGCATGGTAGATTCTAGTTAAGTGCAGTCATATGCATGTGCATTAGATAGCCATGAATGATAGTAACTTATTGTTATATGCATTGCAGTCTTTTGCATGATGATTATGTTCATTGCAATTAATATGTTGATGTTATATGTATCATGCTAACCTATATTGGCTTATGTAGATGGTTATGGTTACAATATTTAGGTATGAGTCGACATACTTGTGATATTGTGTTGTACTAATCTAGATTAACTGTGCAAATGTGATTTTTATGCATGAATATCAATTGTTTATGAGTTTATGATGTGAACATATTAGCTAGTTACTATTATGGATGTCATGACCTTATTTATGTTGACTTGATGTGTTTATGAAGTTATTTCATGCTAATCTAGATTGATTGTGCAGACAAGATAGCTCCCCTGAGATACATTGAGCTGATATGTACTTGAGTGAAAGTGGGTGATAATGGTAGAATTATGATCAATGACTATGAATTAACTGTTGATTATGAAATGGTTGTTAGTTTTGGTAAAGTTTTGATTTCCATTAATAGACACAAAGTCTTAATTTTTGGTATGTGTGACTAACATGTGTGAGCAGTTATAGTGCAACATGTTTGGTATTAGTACAAAAAGGTACAAAGTTAAAAGAAAGGAATTCAGTGAAAATTCCTTTAGCTATGTTTGGAAACAACAATTCCAAATGAATGATGGTTTTTCATGAATACACGAAGTATTCTTAACCTTGATTTTGTCTGAAATTATGTGGATATGTGTTATATTCATGAACATGTATGTGATAGGTATATTAGCTAGTTTCTAGTTATAGTTGGATTCATCAAGGGAATTGGAGTCCCTTGAGAGATGGCATGGATGTGTTCAGTTACAAGGTTGTGTGCTTGGAACAACAAGGTAGGTAACTAGTGTATTGTTATGTTTATTTATACATTGACAATTATGTGTTTATGGTAGTATGATGCAGGGGATTACATGGAAAAAGAGACTACCATGGAACATTTAAGAAGGCTCAGGTTGATATTTCCCTTGGAAGCATTGGGAACCCATGGGATTGATTCATGGTGTTTGTTGGAATTTTTTTTCTTTCAGTATTTTGTGATTTTCTTATGCCTGATTTGTAGTTTGTTTATGTGCAGTGCAAGGCCTTTCCACTTCACTTGGGGTGTCATATTGTTATTGGTTTTCATGGTTTTTTTTTTTTTTTTTCTTTTGTTCTTGCCTTTTATGTTTTGAGGGTATTGGGAATTGGTTGGGAAGGAAGAGGTTAATGGAGCTCAGGGAGAGTTGTGCAGACCCAATAGGTAATGTAAGACTCGAATGATGTTGTTGCATGTATAAGGGTGGTTGAAGGCAAGATATGACAATCAGTTGCATTGGTTGGGTCCATTGGGATAAATGGACGGTGGTAGGATAGTCATGAGAAAGGTAACAAGAAACGTAAAGTAAATGGATCTAAGGTGCCAAATGCCTTATAGCTAGGTTGGGAAAAATTATTCTCAATGTTGTGTAGGTTTTGCATGGATAAAGGGAGTTCTCTTAAACTTAAGCTCATGATATCTGGTAATTATGTGGTGGTCATGATTATGTTGATGACTATATGTATATATATGTATATTGTATGCCATTGTTTGACAAGGTAGTCAGGGACCATGATTGTTTTATGATGGTGTTTATATGTATGTATGTATGTATGTCATTATCTAAAAGGGTTGTCAAGGATCATTCTTGTGGAGTAATGATTGCTTATGTAGCTGAATGGAATGAAGAGTTTCTTGGTTTATGAGGAATCAAGTGGGAAGAGTAATCATGATAGATCTATGAGGTTAGTATCATATGGATATGAATTGATTTTATGTGTTTATACTATGTCTCTATTTATGTAATGGACAGATAATGCTAAGGGATAAATCAATGGAATTAAAGTAGTGTGATCTATGACATGCCGAGACAAGCATGGATATCTGAAAGACTCTAGAGGAAAGGTTGCTTGATAGAGACATTATGGTCTCTAGATGTAGAGCACTATTTTTATGTATATGTTGTACATATTGTACCTGTGGTATTATGTACATGTAGTATTGAGTACATGTTGTACATATGGTGTTGTGTTAATCCGAATTGGATCCTTAAACATTTCCATGACTATTTCAAATTATGTCAAGCTTCAAAATCTTATGAATAACAAGCTTATTAGAAATAACCTCTGGACAATGGCAATTTGTGGCCAGCACGGAACAACGAGGACCCTCGGTCAAAGCACGCTGACCGTTGGCCCATGGAAACCATGCATGGATGCAAATTGGCAATCTAAAGCCCAAATCCAAAAATAGAGGAAGTTTCTGATACGCAATTAGCGCAAAGTGCTAATGGCATATCACAGGGAAAAACTCTCAGTGAAGGAAAGTCCTAAGTGCTTGGTCACGAGGAAAATAGGAAACCATGCAGAAACCATTAGAAGGTGGGTCCCATGCCCAAAACCAACAAGATATCGTGTGCACTTCAAGCAGTAAGTGGGTTTGGCCGAGTTCAGTACGATGCGACACACCAGGTGACACGCGTCCAACGGATGAGAGAGAAAACCACTTACATTGTGTGAGTAACGGTCGAGCAACTTACCCGAGTGATATAGACGGAGATTGTAGGATCTGGAGGCTCCAAATCAACAGCGAAGAAAAAATCCGATGGGTGACTGGATTCAACAGGGAAATAGGCTGTGAAAGATAAGATTTGAGATCCGGCATGACCGATGAGTTGGTAGAGGGAACAATTTTGCAGGTGATCTTGCAGCAACGGAAAAAATGAGCATTCAAAGAGAACTGACACTCAGTTCATGGAGAAACATGTGGCCACCTCTCTATGAAGCGTTACACAGTGATGATGACGCAGAGTAGGGGAATTCCAGCAGACAGAGGCAGGCGATCTAGAGAGCTAGGAAGAGGAAACGAATAGTCAGGGAGAAGATTGGCTATAAGCCACAAACAGACAAAGAACAGAGGAGATAGAAGTAGAGAAAGAAGTGAATTGCAGAGATAGAAGTAGAGAAAGAAGTGAATTGTAGACACAAAATAGAGAAAGAAGTGAATTATAGAGAATAGAGAAGCCGAGCTGACCTGCAGAGCAAAGGACGCATCAAGCAGACAGAACAGAGAGAGTCCGAGAGTCTGTGAACTCCAGAGAAGGCTCAAGGGGCTCAAGCAACTCCTCTGTGTATTCCTGTTGGGTATTGAGTACCAAACTGGACTCATACCACTGAGACCAGTTGAGGTTGAGATTCAGTAAGGGGATTTTGTGTACTCTAGAGACTTGGGGGATCCATGTACAATCCTACTGATCATTCTCTGTTAAGTGAGACTCAAATTGAGCTCCTTATTGTAAAATCTCTTCTTTAAGACACAATAGAAAGGCCACCACTGAAGGCTGGACCAGGAGACGTAGCCTAGGAGGATTGGGTGAACTCCTCATTAAATTTGTTGTGTTTTTGTATTTTCTTACTGTGTTTCTCTTACTGTTTCAAGTTCCTATGTATTTTGCAATCTTATTGATTTGTTTCTTAAAATAACATAGGCACACCCCAGCACATGGGTCTGTAATACCTTCATTAATTAACTGTGATCATTCACGAGTGATTTTCAAATCATGTGCGCATGTTGTGTATGCAGTATTATGTACATATGGTGTTGTGTGCATGTTGCATATGCATTGTTGGGTACAGATGGTGTTATGTACATGTCGTATCTATAGTGTTATGTACAAATGGTGTTATGTACATTTTGTATATGTGGTGTTGTGTACATAAGGTATGGTGTACAAGTTGTACATATGGTGTTGTGTATATATGGTGCTGAGTACATGTTGTACATGCAATGTTGTGTACATGTGATGCTATGTAAATGTACTTAGGGTTTTGTGTGTGTGTGGTGATATGTACATGTTGTACATGTGGTGATATGTGTGTGTGGTTTTGTGTACATGTTGTGTAGGTGGTGTTGTGTACACATTGTTAAAATGGTGTTATGTACATGTGATACTATGTACACATTATGCAGGTGGTGTTGTGTACATGTGTTTCTATGTACGCGTTGTGTAGGTGGTGCCATGTATATGTGGTGTTGTGTACATGTGGTATTGTGTGAATCTTGTTCATGTTGTGTTATGCACATGTGGTACTACGTATGTGCATTGTGTATTTGAGGTATTGTGAGATGTGTATTCGTTGTTTTGTACTCTCTGTAGATATATGTATTTTATTGTACACTAGGCGTAGTTGTATGTATATGTTTTATTGTACACCAGGTATAGGTGTATGTATTGTGGTGTGGTGCACACCAAATGTTGAAGAATCTATGGAAATGGATTATAGTAGGATTCTTATAAATTTGATAAAAATTCATGAATAACCTTTACAATTTATCTTGTTAGCAAAATCTTCTCCTCTTCTTATTAATGCATGTGTGTTTACTTCATCAATCTGCTACCAAAACATAAGAAACAACAACACATAATATTGGCTCTTTGCCAGGGAAACACCTATCTCTCTTATAGAATAAAACCCCTTCGTAAACTTCTCTTATTGAAGCTTCTATTGATCAATTCCAAACCCTAGAACCTTCAAAATAATATCCTCCAAGCACAAGTCAAGTACTTCCTCCTTCCTGCACTTTGTTCCCTAGCACTTTGTCCTCCTTCTTTCAACATTTCATTCTTCTTACAACTGTTGATATTCCTTATTGCACTTGCTCTAGAAGAGACACTTGATCTTTAGTGAGACCCTTTACTTGTGATGATCCCTTCCTTCCTCTTGACAAAATGAGCTCCTTCTTCAAGGTATAGTTGCAGACTTCGTATGACTATCCTGTAGCCCTAAATTATTGCACGTGTTGGATGTTTCCTTGAGTATTTGGTTCCTTTCTTCTTCAATTGAGGGAGTCTCTTCTTCACTCTAGTAGGAGGCCATATAGGCCTAAGTTTCAAGCCTAAACAATGAAAAGTATGAGGCTGTTACGTTGCTACTATTATCACCATAGAGATGCCTTCTTTTTTGACACATGTGATTGTGTTTTACCCTAGAAACATTCCTCCAACCTTCGCTGGTAACTTCTCCTTCTTCGTTGAACTAGAGGCTCCTTATACTCATCCTTTTTCACCCTTTTCTCAGTCTTCCTTGCTTGCTTATTTCAGATGTGGATTGCTTGTTGTTTAAGGGAGTGAAAAACCTCTATATATAGAGGACTATCCCTCCTTTAGCCCAACTTAAGGCCGACATGATGACTTTAGGTGGACTTGAGTTTCCTTCATTGTTTTTACTTCTTTGAAGATGTTGTTGCATGGAAAAGACTTGAGTTTGCTTGAAGGGATATTCTTTGACTCTTATACAAATATATACTTGGTGTAACATGCCCTTAAGGGTCTTCAATGTTTTCTTTTGACTCTTTGACTCACCTATAGCACTTTGACATGTGCTAGACCTATTTCAATGAGCAAGAAATTAATTTATAGATATAACAAAAATAAAATTTATTTTCTTGAATAAATACAAATATCAAAAGTACATTTATGAAGACCAAGCCTAGTTACATTTTCTTCAAAACTCCATCTTAACTAGGGAGGTATTCATAAATCATTACAAGGTGTTTGGCTATTTTTCAATCTTGAAGAATTCACATAAGAGAAACCGGATTGGTAATCCATCTGTTATAGCATCATAGTAACCAACATTGTTCATAGCAACGCCTTAACTAACCACTCTATCTCTCATAAGATTAGAGCACAACGTTGGTGATACCAATGACTTATAGACACCTTATTCATTGTCTCTCAAGGCACATACCCACCCGGGTGTTCACTATGTATGACCTTCTAGGACTATTCTTGTCTTGGGTCCCTAACCCTCAAAGAATATCGGTCCTCTTTCTTACTCTTTTCTTGTATTCCCTATAGATCCTCAAATATTATCGGATGCCAAATGATTAACCAATCCTCCCATTCTTTCTTCTCAAGTGAAGACAAAAAAAAAATTTCTATCTCTTCCTCTTAATTGAGGAAGACATGCCCAAGTTTCCTCTGACAAGGAACTTGTCCGAGTTCCTTTGTAATTGGGAACTTGTTATAACTCCCTCTTAGCTAGAGACTTTTCCATTCATCACAAAATTCTTTTTCATGGGTCCTTTAGCCACTTGATCTCCTTCTTTCCTTTGATGTCATGAAGTCTTTGTTTGAACTTATTCTTCGTAGGGCACTGGTCATCGATCACTTTCCTTCCTGGCTTGTCATGTCATTGATCCTTCATGGAAAGTGGCCTTCTTGATGTATGTCAAGTTATTTCATCATCTGGCTATGCTTCAAAATACTTATCACATAGAGTCTTAGTTGTACTTTATTGTTCCCATACTTCAATTTAGTATCCTTCATGACTTCATCTTGACATTGCTTCAACATTAAATAGTGATTTTGTTAGATGGCTTCTTCATCATGAAATATTTGTAGATTTGAATCAGTTATCTACACCTTAATATCTCCAAGGCCCTCACAAGTGTTAAGGGTCCTTTGATCTTTTTCTTCCTTTGTTAGATTTTTCATGCCTTTTTTTTAGGAGATGTTAATGAATCTTCTTAGCTAGTGATTCTTTGTGACCACGGTGTTCTTCACATGCTTGATCTCTTTCTTCATTTTCTCCTTCATCTATTTCTTCATTTTCTTCTTCTTGGATTGATTAGTCAACCACCTTATACTCCTTATGGGATCACTTCTTCATGTTGACCTTTATTGCACTATAGTACATGCCTTCAAGCATATCATTGGTGAAAGAGATCCTTTTGTTCTTGATCATGCTTCTATAACTTTTCCCATGACCCAATATATATGATGACATGACTTAAACTTTGATGCATACATACCTCATCTTGATTCTTCTTTGATCATATCAGCTTCATTTGATAGTTCTCCTCAATTGGTGTAGTCTTTCTTGCTTCTTCTTCTCTTGCATGCATATCATCCTTTCTTGAATCCCATAAATGGGACTCCCAATGAGACATATGTCCTTATGTATGAACCATGTTTTGAAAATTCTATCAGAGGATCATGAAGACCCTTATCTTTCAAATGTTTCTTCCTTTGATGATGGAGGCCTTCTAATAATTTTAATCATGAGCAATTGTTGACTTAGTCATAGTAGAGATCGAGAGGATCTTCCTTTTTCTATTTATTGTCTTCTTCTTTCACTTCTTGAGTTACATGAGATTATTCCCTTTTTCTCTTATTGTTGTTGTCCTTCTTAATTTTAGGACAATCCCTTTTTTAATGTCCATATTCTTGGCATCCAAAGCATTGGACTTTGGACATATCTCTATTTCTTGATCTTCATGGGCCAAATTTTCCCTTTCTCTTGGCCATGGTAGAAAATGAATGCTCCTTTCATCCCACATCATCTTTTTCTTTGAGTCTAGTTTCCTCTATCTTGAATAGAGACCATAATTCACTTGGAAGGGTAGCTTCCTTCTTGGCATATATGCTTGACATGAAGTTTCCCAAATCCTTAGGTAGAAGATTGAGTACCACAATTGTCATTTATTTATCAGGCATGACTTGTCCTAGATCTTGAAGTTGATCCCTCATTTCAGATATCTTGATAAAGTAGGGAGTTATTCCTTCCTTTGATATATTCATCTTGTACAAATCATTCCGTAGAGATATCACTTCTCTAGTTGTGCTTACCAAGAATAACTCTATTAGTTTATCATAGATTTCTTTTGATGTTTCAAATTTGGAGACATAAGGAATGAGAGAGTCTTTGATGGATTCTATTATAATCCTTTGAGATCTTGTCTCATCCTTATTATACTTGGCTAAGGCTTGAGTTTGTTCCTTAGCAGGGATAGTAATATTCCCTTTGATGAGGTCTAGAAGTTCATTTTCTTTGAGAAGTAAATCAGTCCTCTTCTTCCATGCAAGGAAGTTAGTGGTCCCAACCAATTTGTTTATTTCCGTGCAAAAAGACATTGAGGTATATTCAAAAGGCAGCATATACTTACTTGATATAGTTTGAGATGTAGTGATCTTGCTTTCTTCTTGAAGACTTGATGGCTTGCCTTCCTTAAATCTTGATGTTCTTCAAGTTGATTTCTTCAATGGACTTGCTTGATGATGAGATTTTCTTGATGACTTAACTTGTAGTGCTTTTACTTTTTGAACATGGTGTAGCTTTATGTAGGTCCCTCTTTGATTTGATTTTTTTTAGGTGCCTTTATACAAGGCTTTTCTTCTTGCTTTGTAGTATTCTTTGATGGATAGTAAACAATAGACCTTCTTGTCCTTGAAGTGATTGAGACTTCTTGGCTTGATGTTTCAACCTTGTAGATGTTCTTGACATGTCCTTCTTAGATGAGTCACATTATGAGTGTCCTTGAGATTCCTTTTCCTTGATGTGTCACCTTAGCTCTGATACCATGTTGAAGAATCTAGGGAAATGGGGCATAGTAGAATTATTCTAAATTTGATAACGATTTGTGATGCACTTTTACAATTTATCTTGTTAGCTTAATCTTATTATTTTCTTATTAATGCATGTGTTTACTTCATCAAACTTCTACCAAAACACAAGAAACAAGAACACAGAATATTGCTTGTCTACCACTAGTACAAAATGACTAATTAGTTACTAAAACAATGACAAAAATTTGCATATAAATGACTATTTTTTAGTCAGTGACTAGTAGTATCTAATTTACAATATCTTATAATGCAACCAGCTTTTAGTGGTTTTTAGCTTAGTCATTAATTGATTGTCTCAATTTTATCATCTAGCAGTATATTTAGTCGTTAATTTAGCTATTGATTTAGTCATTAATTGCCACAATTAATTACTATATGATCATCTGAGAAAACCAATGAATGACCAAAGAAATATGACCAAAATGTTGGTTGTATTATAAGATACTATAAATTAGCTACTAATAGTCATATATATGTAAATTTTAGTCGTCGTTTGAAACCAATTAATGACCAAAGAAATATGACTAAATTTTTGTCGTGTTATAAGATACTATAGATTAGCTATTAGTAGTCATATATATGCAACATTTAGTTGTCATTTGTATTGAAAAATTAATCATTTTCAGTAGTCATTTATATTTTTTGGTAGTTTCATATTCATTATATAAACGACTAATTTAGTAGTTTATATTCATTTCATTTATTTCCATTAATAATCATTATAAACAACTAATTTAGTCATATATTCATTTTATTTGTGTTCATCATTAATCAATATAAACTACTAATTTAGTAGTTTTAGATTGATTTCATGTGTTAATTATTAATGAACATAGATTATTAATGGAATGATTTTGCCACTAAATTAAAAAAACATCATACAATGTGAATTGGTTCATCTAATATGAAAATTCAAAATTACATATGTTAGTTAAAATACTAAACAATATCAAGTGCAACTATAAATAATTTCGACCACATAAATTATATTATATGAAATGTCGAGTATTACAGTATGAATTTCCAACATAACATTGGCTGGACTACAATTCACACATGAAATGTTGTTTCATCACTATAAAACATTATCATTGCGTTGTCAAGTCATTGCAGGTGAATTCACCAACTATGAAGACTTGAACATCAGTATCTATGTGTGTGTCTTATGCAGGATATTTTCTTTAAGGGTACCACTAGATTGATTCTCTTCTCTCTCTTTTTGCATTTGTCACTCTAGTGTTAGTGTTCTCTTTCTTCAAATCCTGTTGCTTACCATCAATACTGAGTTCCTTTTCTGAAAACAAAAGAACCTAGAATGCAGAGTTAAGACATGAAAGACAATGAAAAATAGAATATAAATGAAAGTAGACTATAAAGGATTTATATTACACATACCTCAACATCAACAATGTTAAAGCCATTCTTCCCCATAAGAGCAAGAAACTCGAACAAGTTATCTTCAGTTGAGCGTTAGTGGCCACTATGTGGCCATATGACCTGTATAAACAAATTAAATTCGCCATAGAAAAGAACACCTTAATAAATTAGTATTCAACGTTCAGGGAAATCTTAGGCACAATCACGCCAACTAAGTTACATGCTAAAAATCTCAAGCTGTAAAGAACTTGTTAAAAGCAATAATATGAGGTGTCATGTCTAATCCTTGTCATTTTATTCGCAACAACAAATTTTTGTCTAATGCATGAAATTGGTCAAGTATATAAACAACATGTTCTCAAATAACCACATGAAAGTAAACTTTTCTAATAATCATGAAAATCTTTAAATACAAAACAGTTAAAATGATTTCAATCAATATCGTGTAATATTAGTTTGATCTTCAAGCTTTGGTTGTTGTTTAAATAGACATAATACCAAGTACTTTCAATTTCATAGTTAAAATACAAAGAAAAATCGAAATAAATGTTCAAAATACAATCAAACAATAAAGAGGCAATATCATGGAATGGACATTGCAATTATAAAAAAATTGTTTACTTGTCCATCGATATTTTATCATGCATTCCTAAAACATTTATTTGCCGAAAATAACCATGAGGTGAAAGAATCACAACATTAAAAACCATAGGAATACTTACTACAAACATTTCCAAAGTCAATGGTTGAAGTGCCTGAAGGATCTCCAACAAAAAATGAATAATATCCAATACATGATCTCTATATTGTCTCCCCATCCTTTTTCCAATCACATTTCATGTAATCTGTCGACACTAGAGTCAAGTAACAATCAAATGAAGGAATTGACATTTGTTTTTATATTTTATATGTATAAACTTTGAATATAATTTCTTTTGGTAACGTATTAATTCGTATTTAAAGCCTTCCTATCATGAGAATGTATTAATCAAGTAGAACATAAGAAAAATTGACCTCAATGAGGTCCTCTAACAATTTCTACGATATCAATATTTGTTTTGCTGTGATATCTTGGATAGAAAAAATAACATATCTACAAACAAAAAAACCATATATTACTTATGTTCAAACTATATATATGGTGTATTCTTAGGTAACCTTTTAAGATGTCCCTCTACCTTTACCAAAGTGGATTGTAGATTGGTTAAACCCTTTATCCTTTCATTCAACATCAATTTCTACAAGATAAATGTCACAAATTATTCTTTCCTATTTCTCAACATGCTAGATATGAAAAATTGAAAGTCACATAAAAGCAAGAGAAAACCATTTTCTAACCAAAACAAATAAACAAACAATGCCTCTAATAAAACTTCACACCTCAGAAATTACTCTGCCACGTGCTCAGACTAAAAGGTGATATTCTTTGAATCATCTTTAGGTCACATTTAATGGGATATTCGTATTTTTACGATGATCTCAATTTGGTGCTAAAAGAAATATATAAATCCAGGTTATTATCAGTGAACTTCAGGTATAATTCAAAAAAATAATGTCATTATAAGATATGGAGAGAAAAACATCTTCATAACTAGGATTCTCTATTTAGTTTTGTTTGAGTTGAGTTGGTATTTGAATATACAGTTTTCTCTAAAGAAGTGAAATAGAAAGATGAGAATTAAAATAACCCTGTGAGTTTTTAATTAATTCATATTACATATCTCTAAAACAATCAGGTCATCCTTCTCTGCTATTTGATAGAGATTTATTGGCATAGAATAATAATGAATTAACTATCAAACACAATGATGCAATATATTAACCAAGGAAAGAGAAATGCCATGGCTTTGGTATTTGTGTGCTCAAAGGAAATCCAACAATGCTTGAAGACAAATGTTGGTTCAGAAATTGAACTCCATTACCAATAGGAGATGGTCAAGTTGGGTAAGGAAAGGATGAATTGAAGGGATCAAGATCTAGCTCCAATACATAGGTATCCTTGTCACTACAAAATACAAAGTTGTCATCATTTTCTTATCTAGGAAAAAAGAAAAATCAGTTTATATTTGTGCTCTTGTGATGGTATATGAAAAAGAGAGCACTAGTGGAAATCAAAGTGTGTTGTCCCATCATTCAACCTAAAAGAAAACTTATATATTCAGTTGTTGACTACAATGGAAATAAAATATAAAACCCACTCAACTTGATCTTTACATGACATAGTTGTAATGAACTAGTACAATAGAAGCATGCTAACTCAGAAACAAGAGACGATAAAAAAGAATAATGGAACATTATTTCCTGCCACATAATTGGCATGAATAAAATTTCCACGGAATTCATCCAAAAAATGGATAACTTATGGCAAAAGAACATATCATTAGTGTTTTGTACCCTCCTTAAGACATGTAGCCTAGGGAAGTAGAGGAGGCCAAATGTAGCAAGATTCCAATTGTGTGGGATATAAAAACATAAATGTGGAAAAACACGCCTGCCAATTCATGAAATTTCACTCTAAATAATAGAACATGTTGAGGATAGTAATGATGAAAATAGATCATGTATTAAGATCAAGCCCCTTATTGGTCATGAATTAGCAAGGTGTCTAGTAATTTTTACTCGTAAAAAAATATATATCATAATTAGTGTATGACTGTGTGGATATTTTTATGAATTTTTTTACATTTATATTAGGGCGTCCTTGCAGGAGAGAGTGATGAAAGTTCTCCAGGTTTGGTCAGACTGGTTTCTCCTTTCATATGCTTATGTGAACGGACGAAGAGGTACCTTTCTTCGGTTTGGAAATTAAGGTGTCCCTCCCTTTCATTCAATATGTGGAGATGCCACACCATTGAAGGACCTTGATAGTTATGAATCCAATCTTACAGACATAAAAGATGGATCTGGTCTAAATCAAGATGTTGCTATGGTGATTGAAGAGGGAGCAACAACTCAAGAATTGTTTAGTATTCCTCTTGTGGAGATTGAAAGATAGTGTAGGAAAAATGGTTTATCTATTTGTGGTGGTAGGGCTGTAATGTTTTTCCAATTTCTTAGCTTAGAAGAAGAAGAGAAGCATAAGAAACAAGATTAAGATGAGGATTTCAGGCATGGGTATAACTTTTCAATCGAAGGGAAGCATGCAAGAGAAATTGATGCTTATATGCAATTGGGAGGGGGAGGGTGGAGCACAGGTGAAGAAAAAAAATCCTTACTTTATGATGATAAGGACTATATATCATTATCATCATCTAGGAAAAATGTTCAAGAAGAATTATCTTTACGGTCATGGGTTGTGGAATGTGAATCAATGGATTCCTATTGCAGTGGAACTTTACCAAAAAATGTTAGTGTCATGATGGTAGTGTCACGTGATGTGCCCCAAAAAGTTCAAAATATTCTAGGCAATGTCAAGGAAAATTTCTTTCTCTACTGCTTAACTCGTATTTCGCCTGATCTACGTTTTGATAGACCAATTATCAAGATCATAGAATGATCTTTTCTTTAATGAAGGAATCCAAGGGCTAACAATTTAAGGACATTATCATTTTTTTTTTTTTAAATGGACAGTCTTGTCTGATTTGCAAGGACTTGGGTGTCAAACTTTCTTTCGAGCCAATGTTATTCACATGTCAAAATTTTGAGTATGACTTGGGGTTGAGTTCGAATGAGGGGATTTTGCTTAACACTATTTAGTTAAGGAAAAGAACCAAATTCAGAGTCCATTTGAATTATTATTCATGAAGCATAGTGATAGAGTTGGTGAGCTTAATAGGGCTCATCCTTGTCATGATGTGTTACATTCGAATGACATGAATGCATGAATTTCAAAAGTCTGAGATATGATATAAATCTTGGTAAATTTTGACCAAATAAATAACCCAAACGTGACACTTAAGATATGATATAAATCTTGGGAAATTTTAACTAAATGCATAGCCCAAACCTTAAACCTAGTAGTGTGAAATCCATTGTTTGAAGTGTGGCTATTGAAGACAAATTTCTTAAATACTTTTAAAAATTAACATACAAATAATTTATAAAAGAATGGAATTTGGTTGTCAATAAAATTTCAAACTGGATAACAATTAAGGCAGTAACCCTGCATTAACAATCCAAAATCGACAAGGCATATTGGACAAATGGTCAAACCTCATTGGGAACATCCTAACCCTACAGGCTTCTCATCTAAAGAAACTGAAGATGTTACCTTGCATGGGAAACATAGAATGTTAATGATATAAATTACAAAAAGATAAATAATTAAAACTAACTATTAGAACCAACACAAATAAGGAATGATAAACAAAATGAAAATGGAGAAAAATGTTGCATACCCACTCCATGAGACTACCATCTGCTTCCATACTCGATGTTGCCCAAGACTAGGCAGGTCATTCCATTGGTTTCCACATCCTCATATCCACAATAGAATTCATCCTCGTATCCACATACTGCCTTCATTGGTCATACCCTTCTGTAAAGAAAAAAATAAAAGAAAATGAAGCCCGAAATCCTTTTTATTGGTCAACATTTTAAAGATTTTAAAGCGTGTATTTAAAAAGAAGATTCTCATACCAATATCCTTTCTTTATTTGAAACTCTATTCAAATACATCACTTCCTCCAAAAACTTTACATATCGTGGATCATCATAATTCAAGTCATCAATTAAATGAAGTTCTATCATCTCTAGAGTAGGGGTGCTCTAAAGAAAGCAACCTAATACACTAATTTCCCTATCATGAAATTTAGTTATGTCTACATAAACCTGTATATACGGAGATGAGAGAGTGGGGATCTAAGATTTCGAGGTATGGGATATTTTGAAAGTTCCTTCATTGCATTTCAAAACCAGAATAAGCCAACTCTGCACTCATTTATGAGGTAAAAGACATAAATAGTTATTATGAACATCATGGAAAAAAACCATGGAAGAATTTTATGTTTTCACATCTTATAGTAGGTTACCTTTTTTAATTTAGGTAGTGTAGATTTTCATTAAGGAATATATATGAAACAAAGTCATTACTTAGTTTCATTTCATATCTATTGGATATACTGAATCTACAAACTAGACATAATAATGAACCAAAACATAATAGTCAACCTAAGATACATCAATATATCCTTTGTATAATTTTTTTTTATTTTTTTTTTATATGTTATACCTTACAATTAAGTATAAAACGCAAACATTCTTAACATTGAAACATGTTGCTCATTGCACATGTAAAAGAAAAGCAGAAATTATGTTTTTACCAAGATAAAGTTGTCACCCATTAACAAACGTTGGAGATTAGGAAGCCTCTCGAACAACAAATTGAGAAGAAAAATAGTTCTTTAAGCAAAGGCACAACACATATGACCAGCTCCTTTAATGATTTAAATATCCCCAACATCTCAATCAATATGTCCACAAAGAAATTGTATGCATTATCATGATATGAGTCCATTTACAGTATGGTCAAATTACTTCCACATTGCATATTGATTCTCAAGATAGAGCATGAAATCTCTTGAAACAGTATCCCATTCAGTCTCAAATATTTTGTCATGTATGCCCCTGCATACACATATAAGACAACCTGTGTTTACATTGGTTTATATTCTCTCCACATACAACCTGCATCTACACTACTTTCATTAAAACGCATTGAAAGTAATAGTAAAATCTAGACTTACATGGTTGTAGTTTGAAGCAATGCGATTGAAGAAGTTTCCTCTATATCTAGTGGTTGTTTGACACAAATTCGGTGATTCCTCTATTAAGGACCACAAACACAGGGAGTGCACAAAAGGTCGAATACTAACGATCAAATATTCTTTATGGTTTGGCTAGTCGAGTGGGGCGTCTGATCAAATTGGATGAGCATAGAGCTAAGCTTCAAAAGGGGTCCTATGCAAGTGCTTTTAAATGATATCCCTTGGAAGCTTCAACATAGTACTCAGTATCATCATACAAAGAACCACCCAAAAACAAACTATCTGATCTTGTCCAAGTTTGAAGAACCAAGTCATCCTTTTTCAGAAGACCATTACTACTATCATTTTGAACAATTCTTTTAATGTCAACATTTTCAATTGCTGGCAGCACTAACTCTAAATATAATTTCGTAGGCACCCCACAAAAGAAGGAATATCAGGGTGGCACCCATCAGTTTTAACAGCAATGTAGAAATTTTGAATAATATGACACTTATTCACAGAGATTATCCTGATTATACACTATTTGTGGAATGCATGCATAATACATAACTTCCTCTACGTTGATCATCAATTTGCGAAATTAAAGAAACAATCGCATGCGCACATTGAAACATCAATCACACATATCAACACAGTATGTACTGGGGAAAGCATAAAGCTGAAAACCCCTCAACTATATGTATATTATATTGATTGAGAACATGTAACAAACATAGTACAATGCTCCTCACAAGTACTCAGTACTATCTCCACCTGTTACACACAAACTAGCTCAGATCTGAATCAACATAGGTTCAAATCTCCTCCGCTGTTTTCCTGCCTCTAGTGCTCAATCATGCATGAGAATAGATGAGAATGGCTGATCCAAACTCGTATTTCCCTTGTGTTGCACTACACAATCCTCATTGGCAATCTCAATCCACTGATTGTGTAAATCTCATGCACAACTATAGTCACAACTGATAGCTGTCTTGCCCTTTCACTCACCTCTAACACTTGTCTCCACTGAACTGTCCATGCACTGAGTTAACTGATGTATTGTTTAGTTGATTTATGAGTTAATAATTAGTGAATTAATTAATAACTAATTCACACCACTCATCATTAGTGTATTTGTTAGTTAGACTGAATACAACTAGTTCAACTAAGTCAAATTGAACATAACTCCATCAACTCCTCATTCAACTCCACCAAACTCAATCACTTGAGCTCTAACTGAAGTCCTTCATGCAATAGCTCAACTAACCCATAAGAAAAGAGTATTTCCTTCTGGCAGTTGCACGTGCCACATCCGTAGCTCGAAATGAAGTGTTGCAAGAGGATAAGATAATGTTTATAGTCCAAATATTATTAAGAGCTAATAATATTCAACTGTTCTATATTTAGATTGGCAGCCTAAAAATAGACTCCGCCCATATGTCTAAAAATAGAGGTCCATCTATTTTTACCAACATGACCAATCATCCATAAATAGCATCCTACAACTCATAGACCATGATCCATATGTCTAAAAATAGACATAGTCTAAAAATAGACTTT
>APFE031435845.1:193683-220838 GCA_000404065.3 Pinus taeda
AGAGTGATGGGGGAAGAGAGAGGATTAAAGGGAAAAGAGAGAGAGAGAGAGAGAGAGAGAGAGAGAGAGAGTAATGGGGGAAGAGAGAGGGAGGTAAGAGAGAAGGGAGAAAGAGGAAGTACGAGAGAGAAGACTTGAGAGAGATGAGAAGAGAGGAGGAGAGAGGGATGGATAGGGAGATGGAGTTGGAGGGGCAGAGAGAGAGGGAAGAAGGAATACATAGAGAGTGAGAAGTGGAGAGAGAGAGGGAGTAACAATGGAGAGATGGAGAGAATGGGGGAGAGAAGGAGAGAGGGAGGGATATAGTAACAGAGTTGGAGGTTGAAGAGTAAGAGAGAGAGAGAGAGAGGAAGAAAGAGAGAGAGGATGTGAGAGAGTAGAGTGAGGGAGGGAAAGAGAGATGGAGTTGGAGGGGGAGAGAGAGAGAGGTAGGAAGAAATAAATATAGAGAGAAAGGTGGAGAGAGAGAGAGAGAGAGAGGTAAGAAGTAAGAAATATAGAGAAAAAGGTGGATAAAAAGAGAGAGGGAGTGATAAAGAGGATGGAGAGAGAGGGAGAGAGGAAATAAGTAGGGAAGAGAGATAGAAGCGGGGGAGAGGGAGAGAAGGGGAAAAGAAGAGAGAGAGAGAGAGAGAGAGAGAGAGGAGGAGGAGGGAAGGATAGGTAGATAGATTGAAGAAATAGAGTGTATGTTTTGGTGGTGATATAGAGAGGCAAATGGAGATAGAGATATAGATGGAAAGTGAAGAGAGGAAAGAAGAGATAGATGGAAAGAGGGAGGGAGGGACAAAGAGATTGATAGATATGAAGTGAAATATCATGTGTGTTTAGGGGGTTGAGATAGAGTGGACAATAAGGAGATATGGAGGGAGATATAGATATATATGCGAGAGGAGGGGAGGGAAGAATATTTCTTGCACCGATACATTGATTTCAGTGTAGACAGTGATTTCTAATACAATTTGGTTTCTTGCACTAGATGCATTTATTTTAGTGTAGATGTTGATTTCTAATGATATTTGATTTCTTTCACTAGATGCATTAATTTCAATGTATATGATTTCTAATCCTATTTTATTGCTTGCACTAAATTCATTGATTTCAATGTAGATGGTGATTTCTATTCCTATTTGATTACTTGCACTAGATGCATTGATTTCAATATACATGTTGATTTCTAATAATGTTTGATTGCATGCACTAGATGCATTGATTTCAATGTAGATGGTGATTTCTAGTATTATTTGATTGCTTGCACTAAATGCATTGATTTCAATGTAGATGGGGATTTCTAATCTTATTTGATTGCTTGCACTAGGTGCATTGATTTCAGTGTAGATGTTGCTTTATAATCTTGTTCGCTTACTTGCACTAGGTGCATTAATTCCAGTGTAAATGTTGGTTTATAACCCAATTTTTTTACGTGCACTAGATGAATTGATTTGAGTGTAAATGTTAATTTCTAATCTTATTTGATTGCTTTCATTAGATGTAGTGATTTTAGTGTATATGTTGTTTTCTAATCTTGTTTAGTTGCTTGCATTAGATTCATTAATTTCAATGTAAATGTTGATTTGTGTTTTGATGTAACTTGATGTATGATGGTACATTAATTTTAAAGTTATTGGATTAACATTGTGCATTGATTTTAGTGTAAGCACAAAAAATTATTGCCAATGTACATTGGTTTTTGCATTATAGTAATTCAACCTATTAATATTGGAGAGAAGGGGAGACAAGGAATGATGTTTACTACAATAGATTGAGCTAAAGATTTAAATGGTTTACGATTTAACCTGTCATTTTCATATAATCGATATGAAAATATGACAATCAATATGAAAAGATGACAAAAGTAAAAAGGGTGACCATAAGAATAATAGAAGAAAATAGTTTTAGATTTAACCACACTAAAGACTATTTGTAATTGACTATATTCTTATTAGTCAGATTTTCCATCATTCAACATTATTACATTGTCCCTTTACATTCAAAATTTATATTTCATCATTTTTTATCATTAAATTTATTATCATCACAACAAACTGAGGCAACTAAGCAAATTTAAAATTAAAATATACAGATTAATATGAGACATATTAGCATATTAAAATGATTAGATGAATTTACGTATTTTTTATCAAATTAATCATATGTTCATTAGATTTTCTTTGGCCGCACATGACTGAAACCACCTAGATCCATCTTAACTCTGGACCTATCAAGCACCGAGAGGGATCAAATCTCTCGAGGTACAAACCTTTCCTCAAGTTTTGCACTCAAAAAAGAGGTTTTCACCTCAAGAGATGTGATCCCTCTGGTCGCTTGATAGATCCAACGTTAAGATGGAACTAGGTTGGCTTTATTTTAAAATTGAGGAAATTACAAATATTTTTAAAAGTAACTTTTCATTAAAATAATAATTCCTTACTTTGCATTACATAAATTGATATAAAACTAGCTTGGATCTATCTTAATTTTAGATCTTAATTTTGGATTTATTGGCAAAGAGGATCAAATCTCTTTTCACTTTAAAAAAGGTTTGTATATGAAGAGATTTTATGCCTTTGACACTTGGTAAATTAGGAGTAATATGATTGAATTATTAATTATAATTGTAATTATTAATTTTATATTTCAGTTTACTTTTTTTTTTTTTAATTTACCCCAACTTTATTTTGCTTAACATTTTTTACATTAAATTTTATTTTACAGAGTTTCCTCAAATTAGATGTTAAAATTGATTTTCAAATAAAATAAATTGGCTATACTTTTTAATATTAAAAGTTATTTTTAATTTGCCCCGTGGTGTAGATTAATTAATGATAGAATGGGTTGTTAAGGCATTTCTTATGATGTTATTGGTTTAAACTTCGATTAGCTCAGTGTGCCACGGTACACTTGGAGATGATTGTGGTAGTGGATAGAATCGATCCTTAAGTACAAACATGCTATAGTTCTCTATTCTCTCATATACAAAAAAATAACAATAATAATAATAATCATATTTTTTTATTTTATTGAATTAATTATTTATCGAAATTAGATTTTATTAAAATCACATGATTTTATTGGAAGTAGTTTAGGTGATGGAAATAAAGGAAACTAATTTTCTTGTAAGCATTTTCTAAATTGTATCTCCACTCAAACAATCTCATAGAAAAAAAAGTATTGACCCCACCCATCAAGCAAGCCACCCAATGTCACCTTGGTGGCCTTCTCTCACTCTTTAGACTACAAAAAGGATATCATTATCTATGGGGGAATCCTTAAATATCCAGCTAAGCTAGGTCATTGAGTAATGAAAGGAAGTTCCTTAATGAAGACTAGTGATTTGACACTACTCACTCTCAAAGTAAAAGGTCAGGGATAAGTGTGCAAATAGTCCAACAGACCATGAATTATTAACAAATTTTGAATGATTTTAATTACACAACTATGCTTATTCATGCAAGCAAATTATACTTGAAAAATGAAAGATAAAGCTTTCTGAATTAACCATATAGCATGAGATGCTAGTGAAGCATATATACAATGGCACAATAAAAATAGAAAATGAATCATAAATTGTTTATACAAGTAAGGCATTAGATCATTCATTCATCGTATTCATGAACCTTGGAGATTAAGGGTTTGTTATCATCATCAAGATACCATTCCACAATTAAGAGATCATACACCAACAATATTCACTATGTTTAGGACAACAAAGAGTTAAGTGTTTGCATATAAATAAAGGAAATATTTAAACTTGTCGTTGTTACTAAGGACGATGAAGACAACAAAGTTGAATGTGGACTACTTACACATTTCTAACATTTAAATGTCATCCATTTATCATCATGCAAGTTGCATGAAGGAAATTTGGTAGTGGTACTAAGTGAACATTCTTTGATCAAAGTTCATACCCTCTCCTTAGCACTACCACTTTGCAAGATGAAGAAAAAATGTGAAATTTATGTGAAACCAACTAAATAAGTTGGAAAGGTTGTTGCAACATATATAGGTGATCATGTCATGTTGCAAAAGAAGGTGTTTTCCTACTCCCCTTTTCGATAATTTGTCAACCTTCGAATTTGATTCCCCGTGAATGTGATCAAATGATATGACCCTAAAGATTCTAATAAGCTCCATAATTTTAATCATCCTTTGGTCCAATAAAGAAGTGTACAAGGAAGTATAACCTTTCACCCAATCTAAAAAAACCTTTGAATCCCCTATGACTTGTAATTTTAGATTGTTTAAGTGATGCAATTAAAATGACTAACATAAACGACTAATTCATATTATTGTAGTTTTTGTTAGCTAGTCATATTTTTTTCCTAGACTAAATTAGTCATTTATGTTAATCATTTTTAGAGTATTACTTATTAGCTGGTTGTATATTTTAACTAGTGACTAAAATAGTCATTTATGTTAGACATTTTTAGTTGGGTCTCTTAATATTGCTAATTTTTGGAAGTATTTCACTTGGAAACGTTGTGGTGACTAACTTTTTTAGTCACCTAAACACTAATTTCACCATTTTCTACTAGTGTGCCAAGGCAAATCCTCTCCCTCTCTTAGGGAGGAAAACCCCTTCCTAAATTTCTCTTATTGAAGCTTCTATTAATTAATACCAAACCCTAGACCCTTAACAAGAATATCCTCCAGGCACAAGTCAAGTCCTTCCTCCTTCCTAAACTTCGTTCCCTAGCACTTCATCCTCCTTTTAGCACTTCATTCTTCTTACAACTGTTGATAGTCCTCGTTACACTTTCTCTAGAAGAGACACGTATCCTTGATCTTTAGTGAGGGCCTTTACTTGTGATTATCCCTTCCTTCCTAATGACCAATCGAGCTCCTTCTTCAAGGTGTAGTTGTGAACTTGATATGACTATCCTGCAGTCCTAAATTCTCACACGATTGGGAGTTTTCCTTGAGTATTTGGTTCATTTCTTCCTCGATTGAGAGATTTTGTTCTTCGCTCTAGTGGGAGGCCTTATATGCCTAAGTTTCAAGCCCAAAAAATGAGAAGCATGAGACTGTTACATTAATGTTGTTATGACCATAGAGAAGCCTCTTTTTCTCATCCATGTGACTGTCGTTTACACTAGAAATAGTCCTCCAACCTTCGCTAATGACTTTTCCTTCTTTGCTACACTAGAGGCTCCTTATACTCGTCCTCTTTCACCCTTTTCTTGGTCTTCCTTGCTCACTAATTTTAGAGGTGGATTGCTTGTCATTTGGGGGAGTAGAAAACCTCTATATATAGAGGATTGTCCCTCCTTTAGGCCAACTTGAGGCTGACATGAAGACTATAGGATGACTTGAGTTTCCTTCATTGTTTTTTCTTCTTTGAAGATGTCATTTCATGGAGAGGACTTGACTTTTCTTGGAGGGATATTCTTGACTCTTATACAAATATATACATGATGTAACATGCCCTTAAGGGTCTTCAACATTTTCTTTTGAGTCTTTGACTCACCTATAGCACTTTGACATGTGCTAGACCTATTTCAATGAGCAAGAAACTCATTGATAAATATAACAAAAATAATATTTCTTGTCTTGAAGAAATACAAATATCAAAAGTAAATTTATGAATACGGAACCTAGTTACACTTTCTTCAACAGAATGTAGGTGTATGTGTCGTGTTGTACACCAGGTGTAGGCGTATGCATTTTGTTGTATTTGGTGTGTAGGTGCATGTATTGTGTGGTGTCATATGCCATGTGTGGGTGTATGTGTTGTAATGTATACTGTGTATGTGTACATGATTGAAGAGAAGAGAAGCACTAGGTGCTTTTCGGGTGTGACAACTGATCCAATGAGTGTACAGAAAGAACAAAATCAGAAGAAAAATGACAGATTAGAGGATAAGTATCAATATTTGATTATAGTTTTAATTATGCATGTGATTTATGACTCTAATTTATGATAGTCATGCATGATATATGATTCTGATTATGATGGTTGTGTTTTGAGCTAACCATATGTGATATGTTTATACGTGATGATTTGATCAAACAAATAATTTGACTTGTTGTGATAGAAAGTAAACAAAATTACAAGTGTACCTTATTGACGGGCCACCAATGAGGTATGATTTGAATTTATTTGAATTTATTTTGAATCTAATGAAGGTTATGTGCTTGGTACAGGAAAATATGGTTAGAAATTCCTAGTTTAGGTGATTGGAAATTGACTATAAGAATTAGGAGAAACAACAAAAGGAATTGGAACATGTAGTAGTATGTTGGTAAAGCATTTAGGAGCATGGCCATTGTGGGAAATTGGTACCCAATAGTTTCCATTGATTTCCATGAGCACTCTATGACTAGTATGATGGTTTTGAAGCATGGATATGCCTTGGATTTTAGAACTTATGATGCGAGGAAACCTTGCCAAGGGATGGATCAGATAGGAAGGGGGTGTCAGGGAACTTGGAAGGTGAGCGGCTACATGAAAGGGGGTGACCAAATTTCCCGAGGAACTGTGTAGCAGTGAAAGGAAGGTTAGGGAAGGATTTGTTTTGGTCATTAGCATTTCTAGATGGAATCAAATTCACATTGGTAGTGTGCCCTTGAATAATGAGCTGGTAATTGTTCATTGAGGGTACCTATAGTGCAGGATTGTACATTGGACATTGGATGCAGATTTGAATTTGGCATTTGATTTTGGACTTCCTGGGAAGGAGGTGAATCCTAGTGTTACTTTGAGGGTGGAGGTGTGAGCCTCTAGATTCCCTTGTTATTGATGCAGGCATCATATCCTTTTATTTGTTGGTTAGAGCAAATGTTCATATGTATATATGTGTATATTATAATAAATATTGTATTGAGGTGTTGTAAATCTCCATAGACAATATGATTATTTGCTGGTTGAAGAAAATGTGCATAACGATATGTGGTTCTTATTGTAAATATCGTAATGAGTTGTGTTATAAAGCTCCAGTACTATGTATGATTATCATGTTTTCAGTTTTGGTAATTGTAAATACTGCAATGAGTTTTGTTATAAGGCTCCATAAGCAGTGTCTTTTGGTTTTCAATGGTTTTGCTAGTTGTTGGTGTCATTGAACACCGAGGACGATGTTCCCCTAAGGGGGAGGGGTTTGTAACAACCTCAGGTTAAAAATCCATGTAATAAAGTTAATAAAGGAAAAATAAGACCAAGGTCATGAGACATGTATTCCAAGTTGAATGTTTGGCAAAACATCCTAGTAGGTGTTCATTTCGTTTATTATGGCTAAATGAATTGGAAAGGAAAAGATCCATTAAATGGTATTGTATTTATGAAATAACGGAAAATAGGAGAAAGGTAAGGTGATAGGTCACAAATTTGCATAAGAAGGAAAATGAAGGAAAAATAATGGAAATTGAAGAAAATAGAGGCCTCAATAATAAAAAGGTTTATGCGGATTAGTTCATGGCCTTTTTGACAATTTTTGGGGGGAGCTCTCTCTCCATTATATCTCTCTCACACTTAAAGCATTCTTGGAGAACTCTAGCATTAGGGAAAGGAAAAGCAAAGAGGAAGCAGAGATCAAGCAAGGAAGAGTTGGATTAAACAACTACAATGAGATTAATTGCAGGTATCAAGTTGCATGTATGATTTCCTTGCTCGTTTTGGCATGCATGGTACATGCATGTGTATATTTGGTTCTCTCGTTGCCATTGGCATGCATGGTACATGCATGTGTGTATTTGGCTCTCTTTATTTCATTGGCATGGGTTTTTCCAGGTTTGATAGTGGTTTTCAGCCTTGCCTTGCCATTTTCGAATACCCATGGTGTGATGGGGTTCTTTTACTTGGTCGAGCTGGATTATCAGATGATTTCAAAATTGAGTGAGGTCGTATCATAAAAAATCATAAAGCGTAGGAATCCCTGAACAGATAAAGGTGGGATTGCACTAAATCCTGGTTGTGTATACCCTCATTGGGCCTAGGAATCCTTGACCATAAATGGTGGGATATACAATAAATCCTAAGGGTGGAGATGAACAAATTCCACACAGTTTAGGTGGAGATATATGGAGGCATCCATGCTTGTTTAGGACCTAGTGATCCCTCAACTCATAATGGTTGGATTGTGATAAATCCTAGTAGTGTATGTTTCTTATTTGGGCCTAGGAATCCTTGACCAGTATATGGTGAGATATATGTTAAATCCTGGTTGTATATGATGAGACTCATCATTGGGTAACTATATGGACCTTAATTCACCTCCTAGCTCAGTTAAATCAAATCTTCTCACAATTTATTACATATTTTGATTATATTGATTAATGAGATGAGTCAAAGTAAGATATTATGCCTAGTGGACTAATGTGCATTAAATGCAGGTTTGTGAGAGGAAATCAGGGGATTTTGGCAAGATTAAAGGCTAAAACTCAAATGGGACAAGGGAGAGAGATTGTAGGAGCTAAATCCTCCTCATTTGAATATTCATCGATCAATCACACTATCTCGGAGTACAAGTGGCCAAGTCATGAAGATCAAAAGGTAGCAGAGCAAGTGATAATCAAAGAGTTAGGTCATTTTTAGTTTGGGAGCCAAGTCTCCCTAGATTTAAGGAAGTTGTTGGAGACTTTAGTTGTATAGGTAAAGAGGCTTAGAGCCTCATTAGGATTTGAATTTTTGTTATAAAAACACTAGTTATTTTTGAGCTCTAGATTTGTGGAAGGCATTGCTATGTAATTTTCTGTTTTGATAATGAGAATGAGCTTTTTCATGATCCAATACTAAGTTAACTCAGAGGGATGAAGCTCTTGGATTAGGGCCCAACCCTAGAAACAAAGGCTCATCTTCTTGTATTTGTATGCTTAGATTAGTTTCATAGATTCATGGGTAAATTGTCCTTAGAAGAATTTCATGGCAAGTAGTGTAGATTTGATTAGTTTGTTTACTAGTTTGCTTCCATTTGTGATTTACTTCAATAGTAGGTTAGAAGGGATAAAAGGAGAATCAAAAGGCTGTCATTAGGTGTCTTCTATTCACTTCTTCCTTCAAGGATCATGATTTGAGGAAAGGACCCCCATGTAGCCCCAAAAAGACAGAATTCTACTTTCTCATCGAATTTAGAGTTTATTGTACTTGAACCAGCATTTGATCAGTTTGCAAGTGTAGGATTGAATTAAAATTTCTTCCATCTTCAGTCTTACAGTAGATCTCATCAATGATTCCATTTTATTCTACAATTACCCTCATGCATGAAGTAGACAACTAGCTCATTAAACTCTGTTTTTCTATCTCGTTGAAATTCTTCTTGTTTACATGGTTTTTTGGCCAAATATCATTGTTTGATGCAATGCAGGTGTTTCAGAAGTAGAGAAATATTTCATAGCAAGAAACCTCCTTCAAACTTCATCCATCCATGATCATTACTTACTTTCACTATGACCCTCACCAATTTCATCATTCTTCAAGGAAACTTCTTCAAGCATGTTGAGCAAATCCAACCATCTCCCAACCTTGGTTTTGAGTTCTAAGTGATGATAGGCATTTTCTCACACCATTCCACCCACCAACCACCTTCCCTAGGCCTCCCATCACCTTCAGCACCCATCATTTTTCTCTCAGCTATATCCCATAGAAATATAGAGAATCTTGTAGGTTTTTAGGACATCCTGTAGGTTTTCCTGTAGTGGCCTGTTTTGGGGCCGAATTGAGGGAAAACCTCTAGGAATCCACACAAGGTCACCTAAGGGTCTCCCAAACCTTCCAACCATCAACCAACATCCCTAAGCCACCTACCACACCACCAATAGAGATTATCTTTCACACTTGTTTTTCCATAAAAGAATAAAAAGAAAAAAATAGATTTATTTTAGTCCTTTATATGCACAATATTGATGTTTGATGTTTTGAACTTCCATGCTTAGGACAGTAGCATTTCATACATGTTAGCTTGGCATTCTTGTAGAGCATAGTTTCTCAACAATTAATTAGGAAATGGTGTGCTTTTAGCATTAGATTTTAGTCCTTTTCCTTATTGCAATAGACAAGCTTTCTCCTAGAGTAGATTTCTCTTTCTTTCATCGGTAATCAAGCTTCTTTTGAATCTATAGAAGTCTGGCTTGAAAACCCTAGTGGTCTCTTGCCAGCTGAATAATTACAAAAGGAAGAACCATCACTTTTACTTTTGTATACAACAATGTCACCTCCAGGTTTGTACGAACCCCGGGTTCATAAAGTAAAGCTAGTAGCCCCAGGAGTTGCAGCATTGTTGCTGCAATACTGGTGCTCATCACTTCTTGGTGTCGTTGTCGAGGAGGTTTTTGAGTAATATGATATTACTGCTTTCTTTCTTCCCTTTCTTGTTTTCGATATTCTGCTATTAGTTTCATTTCTACAAAAGTAATTTAGTTTTCTTCCTTTTCCATTCTGCATTCTTTGCTTTCATTTCCATTATGCAAGTAAGATTTCAATCAAGCAGTTAATTTTTCATTCAGTTAGTAGTTTTCATTCAGTCTGCAGTTTCAATTCTGCAATTACTTTCAAAGTTTTAGAAAACACAAAACAAGACAAAAACATTTTTTTTTCATGCCTCGTAGGAATAAGGATAACTTAGGGAAATTTTTTCCAAATACCCCCACTACTTTAAACAACCAACCTTCCCTCTTCTTCAGTGGTTGTGAACTAGAGGAACCCTTAGGTGAGCAACCAGAAAAATTTGAAGAACCTACAAGGGAAGAAGAAGAAGAAGAACCCATTCCTACTGAACCAATGGCTGAAAACAGAAATGGCAGAGGAAATAGAGAGAGAGTTGAGGGTACCTTCCCTGTCAAGGAAACCAATGGGGATACTAAGATGAAAAATATCAGCCCCTTTGCCCTTCCTCATTTCGATGGCCTAACATCAGAAGATCTAGACACTTTCTTATTTGAGTTTTTTGTCATATGTCGAACCTATGACTACACCAATGATGAGCAAAATTTGAAACTATTTCCATCCACTCTCAAGGATGTAGTGTTGCCCTGGTTCATGGGTTTACCTAGGGATAGCATCACAACTTGGGCTAAGATGCAGAAAGCCTTCAAAAACAAGTATTGAGACTATTGTATGTCTAAAGACACTAAAGAGGAAATTTTTTGGATGACCTAAGGGCATGATGAATCCCTAGAGGATTATGAAGAAATATTCCAGCTTAGCTACAAAAGGGTCAGGTGCACACTTGACCCTGAGTCACTGAAGTTGGTCCTGCTAAGAGGAGTAAAGGAAGATATTCTAGATACGCTAAACTTGTTAGTAGGAGGGGATATCTACTATTTACGCTATGAAGATATTAAGACTGTATTTAGAAACCATTCTAAAGAAGCTAGGAAAAAGGTAGGGGTAGTCAACCTATTGTCAATCCATCCTCTTCCAATTCATCCATTAAAGGTGAAATTGGAAACATGCCGGAGGATTTCAAGAGTGAGATGTTGCAAACCCTTTCCCTACAGATGGACACTATGCACATTAAGATAAAACAGGAGGAAGCAGAGAGAACCTTAGCCATTTTCTGCCCTAGATGCACCAGGTGACACCCTACGAATGAGTTTCCATTGAATTCAATTGAAATATGCTCAATTTGTGAAGAAACCCACTCCACAGACAAGTGCCCTTCTTTACCTAGACTAAAAGCTGTATATCAAGGAGCTGAAGGGGTAACTGAACAACTCTGCTACATAAACCAAAGGAGACCTCATGGGCCTAGGCCATACTAGCAGGGCATACAAGGGTCATCTTGTGCATATTACAACCCCAACCAGACCACATCCGTACCTTCTTAGGGGCCCCCTGCTCATACTTCTTGGTCTACACCTCCTCCTTGGTCCTTTGCACCTCAGTATCATTCCCAACCAACCAACCAGTCATTTCAACCATATGCTCCACCACAACCTCAGTGAAACACACCGCCCTAGGGGTGGAGGCCCCCATAGAACAATGCTCCAGCTTTATTTCTTTCACAACTCTCTCAACCATAGCTATTACACTTGTCTCCACCTAAACAACCCCATATGCCTTCCCAACCAATTCTGAACCCAAAAAATAGACAGGAACAACAAGTATACATTAGAGAGACATCCTATCCTGCTTATGCTATGGAAATTCAGGAAATCAACCTAAGATCTGGGAGAGTACTCCCAGACAACCAACCTCTACCTCCACCTAGGGAAGTTGAGGAAGAAAGGGAGGAAACAATTATTAAAGTAAATCCACCACCCTTTCCTGAGAGATTAACCCAACCACTCTAACCTACCCCATAAGAGACTGAACTTCTGGGAGAATTGAAAAACCTGTGTCAAAATTCCACTTCTCCAAGCTATTAAAGATGTACCTATTTACAACAATTTGATTAAGGATAAGTGATTAAATCATCCAAGGAGGCGAAGAAGAGATGCCCTTAACATTAATGTCATTGGACAGTTGTTCGAATTAATGCTAGGGAAGGTAATTTGTCCCAATTATTTGGACCCTGGAAGCCCTGTAATAGATGTGCACATCAATGGCACCATTGTCCCACACACTTTGATCAATCTTGGGGTTACCATTAATGTGATGACCAAGGGCACCATGCTCAAGCTCAACCTCCAAGGTTCATTGAGAAAGATGACAATAGTTCTGGAACTTGTAGACTATTCCATAGTGACCCCTGAGGGGATTGTGGAGGATTTGATGGTATCCATTGACTCTTGGGAGTACCCTGTAGATTTCCTAGTTCTCCAGCCTAAGGATAAGCTTATTGGTTACCCTCTCATCCCTGGGAGGCCCTGGTTAGCCACTTCTGATGCCTACATTAGCCGCAGGGCTAGAAATATGACCATAAAAAATGGGCATATGTCCAAGTAGTTAGTCCTATACCCTCTTGCTCAGCCATATCTAGAACATGAGTTACCTTTATGGCTAGAAGAGGAGGAAGAAGATGAATTTAATTTTGCCCAAATCTATACCTTAGAAACAATGATGGGAGGGGGGCAGGGAAAATTTTAGGAGCTAATATTCGAAATTGGGCTAATTTTCCATGCTTTTTCAAAAAAAAGATTCGTTGACTTCCATTTTTTCTAAAACTTACTCACCCAAATTTTATAGTATATAATATTTTTTACCTTAAAAATTGTCAATATTTTATATAGACACTACATAAGATTATTAGAAATTTGAATACTTTTACAAAAACATTTCCAAACATTTTACAAGTTGCCTATTATTTACTAGTGAGATTCACCAAGGTTTCTAAACTTTAAAATAAATTTCTATCCTTAAAATTTTCCCTCGAGGGGGATAGCAGGATTAAGATGATTTGATCGAACACATACTCCAAAGTCCAACTCCTAGTACATTGTCCTTAGAATAAGTAGTAAAGGAAACCCAAAACAACCATCAAATTGATCTATGCTTAGCCGATTCCAACCATATCCGTGTCAAAACCATAGAATTTGGCCCCGAGAGAGCTTTGAAAATCAACTCATCTCCTTCTATTCACCAAGAAGAAAAGTTGTTCAACCTGCTAAAAGAACACCTGGATGCCTTTGCTTGGACTTACAAAGAAATGAAGGAAGTGCACCCCTCAGTGTGTACTCACCACATTTATACCAAAGAAGGTTGCAAGCCAATCCGATAACCCCAAAGGAGGATGAATCCAACTCTTAAAGATATAGTCAAAGAAGAATTGCAAAAGCTAATAGATGCAGGTATCATTTACCCTATCTTAGACAGTGAGTTGGTTTTCCTTTGGTTTTGGCTCCAAAGAAAAATGGTAAGTGGAGGATTTTTGTCGATTATAGGGAGTTAAACAAAGCCACAAAGAAGGACCATTTCCTCTACCTTTCATCGACCAAGTGCTAGATGGCCTGGCAGGGAAAAAGTTTTTCTCTTTCCTAAATGGATTTAGCGGGTACAATCAAATCCAGGTCAACTTGAAAGACCGGGATAAGACCACCTTCACTTGTCCTTGGGTACTTTTACCTATAGGGTCCTTCCTTTTGTCCTATGTAATGTTCCTGCCACTTTCCAGAGAGCAGCCCTGAGTATCTTTGCTGAGTTAGTCCATGATGTAGTAGAGATTTATATGGATGATTTTACACCTTATGGATGTGATTTCCAGGACACTATGTCCAACTTAGGTAAGGTTTTGCACAAATGCATTGAAATGAACCTGTCCCTCAACCCCGAAAAGTGTGAATTCTTGATTACCGCAGGGACTGTGCTAGGTCATTCAATATCCTAATGAGGACTGCAGGTGGACCCAAACAAAATAGCTATCATCCAAAGCATCCCACCTCCACAATAGCAGAGAGATGTTAGAAGTTTCCTAGGGTTAGATGGATACTATCTAAGGTTTCTAAAAGACTTCAACAAGTTTCCTTCTCCTTTATTTGGGTTGTTGGCCAAAGACTCTGAGTTTGTATGGTAAAAAGGTTGTCATGAGCTCCTGGACACCCTGAAGGACAACTTAACCACTGCACCGACTCTCAGAGTCCCAAATTGGGCCCTTCCTTTTCACATACATGTTGATCCCTCACACAAAGCCATAGGAGAAGCCCTAGGCTAGATAGATGAAAATTTTCCTTATGTCATTTACTTTATCAGTAAGAATCTATCAAAGGCTGAACTAAACTACACAGTGATCGAAAAGGATCTCCTGGCTATTGTGCATTCATTGAACAAATTTAGGCATTATATTACAAGATATCACACATTTGTACATACTGACCATGATGAAATCAAATATTTAATGAATAAATCTAATGTGAATGTCTGGATTATTAGATGGTTACCTTTATTATAGCAGTTTGATCTAACTATTGTTGATAAGCCTGGAAAGGAAAATGTCATTGCAGATCTTTTGTCCAAATTAACTTTGCCTGTAGGTGAGGAAGGAATGGTTGATGATCAATTACTAGATTAACACTTATTCGCCATTTCAGTTCTCTCTCCATGGTTTGCTAACATAGCAAACTATTTTGTATCTACACATTTCCCACCGAATTTGTCCTCCAAAGAGAAAAGCAAGATTGTGAGGAAGAGAACCCCATTCACTTGGATTGGGGGCAAAGTCTTCAAACTAGGCCTGGATCAAATTCTGAGATGTGTCAGGGAGGAGGAAGTTTTTGACATCCTTCTAACCTGTCATGATGGGCCTTGTGGAGGTCACTTTGCAGCAAAGAGAACAACATTTAAAGTGTTACAAGTTGGTTATTAGTGGGGATGTGAAAAGATATACTAGTCAGTGTGATTGGTGCCAAAGGATGGGAAAGCCTACTCCAAGAGATGAAATTCCTCTGCAACCTCAAGTGACTTTCGAGCCATTTGACAAATGGGGCATGGGCTTCATTAGACCTATTGACCCTCCTTCGAAGAGAAAACAATATATCATTGTGTGCAATGACTACCTGACTAAGTGGGCTGAAACCAAGGAAATTAAGGCAGCAACAAAGGAGAAGGTGGCTGAGTTCTTAAGGGAGATTGTATTTTACAAATTTGGGTACCCTAGAGAACTGGTCACTAATCAAGGCCGTCAGTTTACCTCCAACATGATTGAATACTTGTTAAGCCAACATAATATCAAGCATAGAACCTCCACTACCTATCACCCATAAGCTAATGGGCAAGTGGAGGTGACCAATAGAGCACTGGAGAGCATCCTAACCAAAGTGGTTAGCAGTAGTAGGAGAGATTGGGCAGATAGACTAGTTGAGGCCACATGGGCTACTTAGAGACCACCAATAGATTCAAACCCTATGAGTTGGTCTATGGGAAAAAGGCGCTACTATCCATTGAGTTTGAGTATAATACATTGAGGATGGAAGCCCAGCTAGATCTAGATCTCAGTAGTGCACAAAAAGAGAGATTTATCTAGTTGAATGGTTTAGATGAGTTCAGAATGCAGGCCCTCCTACACATAGAGGTAACTCAAAAATTTAGAGGAAGATCTGGAATGATAAGAACATGAAGGATAAGTAATTTCAAAAAGGTTATTAGGCTTTGTTATATGACTCAAGATATAAATAATTTAAGGGAAAGTTAAGGGCAAGATGGTTAGGGCCTTATGTTATATAGAGATGTCATGATAATGGTTCAATACAGATCAAAACCATAGATGCAGACGCCATTCCTTTACTTGTTAATGGGCATAGGTTGAAAGTTTACAAAAAGACATTGTCAAAGCAAGAGTTCATTAATGGTATCAATAAAATAGTGATGGTGGTGGAGCAAGCCCTCAGCTCCTGCCTCATCAAGTGATTGAGAAAAAAAGAAAATAAGGAGACTCAAGTAAAACCCTACATGAGGTGCCTAAGTCCCACTATTGGGTTGAAAACCTCTTGAGGCAACCCAATGGTGTAAAAAAAAAAGAGAAATAAAAATATCTCTAGGTGAAAACCTCTCTTGAGGTGCTCAGGGAAAGTAGCTAGGTTGAAAACCTCTTGGAGGTAGACTAGTTGTTTTCAAAAAAATAAAAAAAATAAAAATAAAAAAAGAAAAGAAAATCATGAAAAATTGTTTGCAGGTCAGCAGGAGGACGATCAGAGATCAAAGGAGAATCAAAATGGACCTATTCCACTCATATTTTTATTTCTCCATTCATTATCCTTCGTCATTCCACCATTCCTTTCATTTGTTTCACACATTTGCCTTAGTTTGCAAGGTTATTTTATTTTCTACAAGATTCCCTGTAAACCTACAGGGTCCCCTAAAAACCTACAAGATGATCTTGTAGGAATTATAATGGCTTGGGAATCCTAAAGGAAGTAACCCTAGGGCAAGGAAATGACTTGCCCATGTCAAAAAAAGAAACCCTACATTACCACTTCATTACCATACCTCTCTCCACCTTGATCACCCATGCATTCATCATTAAAAAAATAAGTTTTCAAAAAAATACAGTGTTCAAGAAAAACACAAAGAAAAAATGAGACAGAGAGCAAAGGGGAACAACACCTGAAGGTTATTTCTCATTATTCACACACCCCTAGACCTCCTCTATGTCCATGTTCATCATCCTCAAGTCCCAGCAGTAGCAATGAGTAAAAATTTTGAGGGAGAAGCAACTACAGGACATCCTGTAGGAAATCCTGTAGTAGCCTATCCCACAGAATAAAAATCATAAGTTGCAGCAAGTTTCCAGCATGGAGATCCAAGGGTAGAAGAAGCTCTAGAGCAGCAGCATAACCGTCATCTTTAACACCAGGTGCCTGCATATCAAGGAAATAATCAAATGACAATAAAAAAAGGAGATATCACATGCAGCCGACATACAATGAAAACCTCATTTCTTCAAAAAAAATGTAGCAAGGTATTGTTACCACAGGTAAGTATCTCGCTTCACTCTATCATTTGCATAATTTAATGAAAAGATGTAAAGATTGTGGGCGAGTTGGTTTATAAGCAAAATGTGGCCAGTTAACTTGGCCACCTCCGTTCAGTCAATGAGGACAAAACAGTTAGTCCTCACACACGTGGCAGGAATCAAGTCAAAGAAAAGGAGAATGAGGTCAAAAGCAGTTGAGATTACGGATGCTTGAAGTGGGAGTTGATTATGAGGTGAGGGGAATGATGATGTGGCAGTGAGGACCAATGGTCAAAAAATAGAAATTCGTACCTCGGCTGCCAACACACCACCTCACTCAACTTGATAATAAGAGGAAATAAACATTGATCCCCATGCACTCATGCATTTATCTTCTCAAGGCTCACTCTAGCAAGGTCACTCTCATCCCCAAGCAACCTACAGGAGAGGAAAACTTCATTTTTTCCTCTGCGGGACTTCTTGCAGGATCCTACAGGAAATCCTATAGGATCGCACTGGAATCCTACAGGATATAGTCAGACAGTCTACAGGATTGGCAGAGAGAAATTTCAAAGGGGGAAACATAGGGGTTGGCTACAACAAGCACTATGAGGAGGTAGGCTCTACATTTCCTTCCATTTTTCCAAGAAAAAAGAACAGAAAAATCTCTTAGTTTGATTGAAATTGATAGTTGTATAAGGGAATTGTATCCACAGAAATTTCAATTCCATTTCCTCCTTCATTAGAATTTTGTATCATACACCTCTGCTCCTCAAATTCACCAGACAAAATGACATTGTGGGGGGGGGGGGGGGGGGGGGGGGGGGGGAGGGTATAGAAGGGAGCCCATTAACACTATAAGGATTCACCAACACCCTCCTGTGCTAGACATATTCACAAGGCATAATTGGATGGGGTACTTTGAGAAATTGAGGGGGTATGATGATGAAGTAGCCAGAGATTCTTCTCTCTCCCTCAATCCATTGACCGAGACCCATGCCATTTTTATGGTGAGAGGCCTCTCCATATAGCTCACCCTTGAACTCATAACCAGAATTGCCACACTTCCCCTAGGAGTGCCTTGGAGAAAGGAAGATAAGGGAAATACCTAAACTGCAAAGAAGAAATTATTTTTAGAGGGTGAGGGGCCCATTAAAGACAAAAATGGAGTGAGGAGAGCAAGCCTACCATACCCCTGGAATGAGGTAGCCTACCACCTTATAAAATACATATCATGTGAAGGTAGGTATAGTGTTGTATATGGATATCACCTTAGGCTTCTTAAAGAGTTGAGGTTTGGAGCAAAAACACCTCCTCACCACAGGCTCTGTATACCATACTTCCTTTTGCAATCAATGATAGATATCAACATAAAAGTGCAGGAAGGAAACTACCAATAGTTATCCCACCATGGGTTAATTAGAATCATCATAAAAGATGCCCTCCAAAACCTCAGAATTGCTATCCAATGGGGAATTTTCAGAGACATGCAGACAAAGGAGGATAGCAAAGCCCTCACATATGATATTATTCCTACTTTCAGTGAAAAGGATGAAGAAGAGACTGAAACAGACGAATAAAAAGTAGGGAGAGATGAAGAGGAAATAGATGAGGAGGAAGAGAAAGAGAAAGAGAAGGAAGGTGATGAAGAAACAAAGGAAGATGTCAAGGAGGAAACTGATAAACAAGATGAGGATCTAGAGGGAGAAGAATAGGGTAAAGACAAAGGTGAAAAGGGCAATAGAAAAGAGGAGGCAGAGGACAAGGAGGAGCCACCCAGGGTGCCTCCAGAACCCACTGAGAAAGAAGCAATAGCTACCTTCATTTCCCTTAGCACCCCTATCAAAAGAAAGGCAAAAGATAAAGTAAAACCCCCTTATACTTCAGAACAAGAAAAAGTACGAGGATAAGGCAGGAAAAACCTCAAACTCCAACTGAGGTTCCCATTGTTATTGAGGACTCACCCGAATAGTAGGAGAAGATGTCTCCTATTAAAAGAACTCAAGGAGAAGGATCCTCAGCATAAACCTACCCTAAGTCTCCTATCACTTATGAGAGAAGGCTTGTGACTAGATCTACCTCATCCAATGGAAAATACATCCTACAGGATACACAGGAGGACCTACAGGAAGCAGAGTCAGTCCTACTGGAAACTCAAAAATTGGATAAGGCAAGAAGTATGTAGCAAGAAACAAAGAGAGAGGACCTAAAGCTGAGAGAACCTAGTCCACAACCTAACCTTGAATCCTACTACATATTTATTGAAGGGGGCAAGGTCATTCCACAAAAAAAATTCATCCCATTACATTTTGATCTTGAGAAAGAAAGAGCCAAAACACATAGATGGAGGTAGATTGCCAAGTCCAAGGGAGTGGAAGACATTGGTCACATGGTTGAAAAGCTCAAGGATATGGGCAGAGAACTAAGTAGCCTAGGGAACAGAGAGAGCATAATGAAGGCTTAGTTGGAGGTAGAAAATTCAAGGTTGAAAGGACAGTTGCAAGAAAGAGAGAATCAATTGGCATCCATGGCCAGTATATCTATAGCTATGAAAGACATGGATATTGATTGTGTTTCTCAGAGGATGAGCAACAATTTTAGTGGGGGGGTGATGATGAGCCTCATCATTGGGTAACTATATGGACCTTAATTCACCTCCTAGCTTATTCAAATCAACTCTTCTCACAATTTATTACATTTTGTGATTATATTTTGTTTTATGAGATGAGTCAAAGTGAGATATTATGCCTAGTGGACTAATGTGCATTAAATGCAGGTTTGTGAGAAAAAATCAGGGAATTTTGGCAAGATTAAAGACTGAAACTTGAATGGGATAAGGAAGAGAGATTGTAGGAGGTAAATCCTCCTCATTTATTCCTCCCTCATTCGAATATTCTTCCATCAACCACACTTGCTCAGAGTACAAGCAACCAAGTCATGAAGATCAAAAGGAAGCCGAGCAAGTGATAGTCAAAGAGTTAGTTCATCTCGAGTTTGGGAGCCAAGCCTCCCTAGATTTAAGGAACTCATTGGAGACTTCAATTGTATAAATAAAATGGCCTATAGCCTCATTAGGATTCGAATTTTTGTTGTAAAAACACTAGTTATTTTTGAGCTCCAGACTTGTGGAAGGCATTGCTATGTAATTTTATGTTTTGATAATGAGAATGAGCTTCTTCATGATCCAATACTGAGTTAACTCTGAGGGCTGAAGCTCTTGGGTTATGGACCAACCCTAGTAGCAAAGGCTCCTCTTCTTGTATCTGTATGCCTATATTAGTTCCATAGATTCATGGGTAAATTGTCCTTAGAAGTATTTCATTGCAAGTAGTGTAGATTTGACTAGTTTGTTTATTAGTTTGCTTCCATTTGTGATTTACTTGTTTATTAGTTTGCTTCCATTTGTTCTTTACTTCAGAAGTAGGTTAGAATGGATAAAAGGATAAACAAAAAACTGTAAGTAGGTGTCTTGGCCTCACTTCTTCCTTCATGAATCATGATTTGAGGAAAGGACCCCCATGCAGCCCCAAAAAGACAAAATTCTACTTTCTCATAGAATTTAGAGTTTATTGTACTTGAACCAGCATTTGATCAGTTTGTAAGTGTAGGATTTAATTATTTATTCCATTTTCAGTCTTATAGTAGATCTCATCAATGATTCCATTTTATTCTGCAATATCCCTCATGCATCAAGTAGACAACTAACACATTAAACTCTGTTTTTCTAGCTCATTGAAATTCTTCTTATTTTTTTGGTCAAGTAAGAATGGAGCCTTCTATTAACTGAACTAGTACGTTACATATGTTACAAGGTAAACCAAAATCCCTTTTGTTTACCAAAACTTGATCTTGAGGCATGTGGGTTATGGCCCACAAAACCTATCGAAAGCGTTATTGGCTTAAAACCTTCAAACTTGGAACCATTCACTCTGTCGGAATATACGGATTACACAGGAAATACTTAGAAACCTGACCCACAGCACTTAAGGTCGGACTTCAAAAATTTTACACCTGAAACCATAAATATCGACGGCTCCGCAGTTCCGGTCCATTGCCTTCCCACTGCACTCTCCAAATACCGATCTCCGGTCAGCCTGATCTCTGTTGTCCATCTCTTTCATCGATCCAATGACTATTGGCATATCGCTTAATCACAAATCGGCATATCACAATTCCAACTCCTTCTCCTTCCTCCGATTGCCGATCAAACAACTTGCATGATGGAACCTCCACCGTTGATCAACTCTTCATGGATCCAACAGTCCACGATGATTTCAAGTGGACAAGTAGCACGTGGATTAATCACCGAAAGGCAGATTCCTCTCTCCTCCTCACTACTATGTGTTGCTTGAAGAGTGGAATCAGAGGGCTTCCTTGAAATTCCAGTTACAACTTGGACCTCACCCAAAATACCACTTATGGTTTGCGAAACCACTTCCCTCGCGAATTAACTTTCGCGCTCTTCCGCCATGTGAATACCATCGATCTATCCCATCGGACGATTCTCATTCCTTTCTGCCTACGCCATTGATCTTCTGCTTATCAATGGATTTATGCTTAAACCCTAGTTTCTCTGCCATACTCCGTTTAACACACAGACACTCATATATAAAAATATTTCATTAATCAATGGATCACCATCGATCCTTACAATGATTGATGGTCAACCAAACCTACAACACTAGAACATTCAAACGCTTTATATGAAATACGTACACAGGCACACAATTCAACACTAAAACAAGCGCACAATTCAACACTGAAATACACACTTTCTAGAATCGGTCCTCACGCCACTGCATCCTTAGTCTTCCTCCCCTAAAATCAACCATCCGCTCAAATCCAATGGAATACTAATGCCAATACAATCTGCAGACTGTTGTCACACAACAGGCAACAATCTAGGCTTCCCTATCATCCTGTCTGTCTCCTAAGCCTCCTCGAACCATCCTATCAATCCATCGATCCCTATCTTTGGCAGCCTGACAAAGACAATCCTCTAATAGTTTGCCTGGGGGTAACAACTCCCAAACGTGCTGAGTGTCCCTTTCCTTATTAATCACTCCTTCATTCACCAAACGATCAACTAACATGTTAGCTTTTCTTTTCACATGGACAAAGCTTACAGTTTTTAAGGTTCTCAAGTGGGTGTAGATATGGTAAAAGACCTACGATAGCCTCCAGTGTTTTGACACTTTATCCAGTGATGTACCATTGCATATTTTCTTGGTTGCTCTTATAATCAATTTCAAATCTGCTTCAACGATGACATTATGTGAATTTGAATCCAGCAATATTTCCAAGCATTGCTCTAAGGCCATGAGTTCCACCATGTTATTAGTGGCCTTCCCCAAGTGGCCATGAAATATCTCCTTTATTTGAACCTGTTCATCTCTTATAAGACCCCCAAAACCAACTAACCCTGGGTTTCCCTTAGATGCTCCATCTATATTGACCTTTAAGAAGCCATGTGGAGGAGGATTCCAAATATTTATATCTGCATTTGTTTGGCGCACACCTTTGATTATGCCTTGTGGGCTTATAGACTAGAGACCCAAATGCAGTAGAATACACACACCTTGGGACAGGGGAGGGCCCTTAGAAAGTTTCCTCAACAAGTTGTTGACTGCTGCCTTAAAATTTGGTCATTATATGCTGGGACTTGTTTGCTTTGTTCTTGAAGATCCCATTATTGCATTCTTTCCAAACATCCCATATGACAAAGCCTGGAACCAAAGTCCAGTCTTTATTAATGATTTAATTCCCTGAGAATTTTTCCTCCAATTCTTCAAAGTGTTTGAGATGTTGAGTCTATCCCTATCAGTGTGCCTAAATATTGAGGCCACCCATTCCCACACGATAGAGGTGAAAGGGCAGAGGTTGAGAAGGTGATCCATTGTCTCCTCTTGTGAGACACAAAGGTAACATTTGGATGGTCTAGTGAAGCCTTTTTTCAGGAGGTTCTCCCAAGTTAAAATTTTTGTTTGATGAACTAGACAAATAAATAACTTTATTTTCATCCAGTGGGGCCTTTGCCAAAGATTCTTCCAAACTTGATTAGGGTTTAGGTAGTTAAATCTTGTTGCTACCTATTTAGATTCTTTGAGGTTAAAGTTTTCTTTTGTGTTCTTTCCTCATCTTAGTTGATCAAGCAAGGAGGATACCAGAATCCTCCTATGCTCTAGAACCTAAGCAAGAGAGTCTGCCTGGGCCTTCAGAGGGCTCTCTTCATTATGGCCTAGATCCTTCCAAATTCTCCATTTTCCATTGTTCCTTACCTAGTCCCAGAATTCATTTACCATAAGTATACCTTTGTTGTCTGTGTCATTTTTGAGAGCCGCTAATTCCTCCTTGTACAAGTTGGGTTCCTATTGCCAGTTATCCTCCCAAAATCGTGCTAGGTTCCCAACTCGAATCTCCCAGAAAATATGTTGTTGAACAATGCCTTTATTTTCCTAGGCAAGTTTCCAAATGTGAGAGCCCTTAATATGCCCTGACATTCTAATGTGATCCTTCTCCTACCAATTCTTGGAATATTTTTGTTTCCAAAGCTTACCCCAGGGAGTTGTCGATTCCTTGATCCATCTCCACTAGAGTTTAGCTCCCGAAACTCTGTTGAGGGTTTCAAGATCATGAAGCCCCAAGCCACCATGGCTCGTAGGTTTGCAGATCTTGTCCCAAGCTACTAAATCCCATTTCTTTTTCTCTTCTCCTTTGCCCCATAGAAAATCCCTTTGTATGCTCCTGATATGTTGCTTAATTCCTTTAGGAGTAGGAAGAGCTAAGAACATAAACATGGGAATTGCCTGCAGGACAACCTGTGTGAGCACAAGGTGCCCCACCAAATTTAAAGACCTGCATGTCCATTTTCTAATCTTGTCCTAAAGTTTATTTATTATTGGCTCCCACACTTCCTTGCTTAGAGGTTTATCTATGAGAGGTATGCCCAGATACTTGGAAGATAGCTGGTCCCTTTGAAACCCAAGAATTCTAGTGATGCTTCTCTAAATAGAAATGTCAGTGTTAAAGAAAAAAACTTTTGATTTGTTGAGGCTTACCTCTGTGCCAACTACCATAGAAAAGTCATTCAAAATATGTTTGATCGTTATGGCGTCCCTGGCTATGGGTATGCCCTGTAGCATTGTGTCCTCTGTTCTCACCTCACTTGGAGTCATCTCATGGTCCCTATTTATCTCCATACTGCTTGGCAGATCCTCCTTTTGCTGGTTGTTATCTATGATATATTCCATGATGTCATCCCTTTCCTTCTCAGTGATAATGTTCTCCATTTCCTGGTTTGTTTCTTTGTTTCCTTCTTCTTCTTCTAGGATCTTAAAGCTATTGTGGCTAGGTTGTCTTTCCTCATTGGTCTTCTTTTGCAGCCGCTTTCCGCCTTTCCCTTTGCCCCCAAACTTGGTAAAACCATTGGGATTTTTATCCACAATGGTTTTCACATTTCTCTCCATGTTGTTTGTTGGTTAGTCTCTATATAGATGCCCATGCTCATGGAATTTGTGGCACCTAAATGGGATGTTGTTATAGACATTTTTGGGCACTTCAACACCAATCATAAATGTCCATCAACTGAGGGCTCCTAAGTCCCAAAAAGTGTTGCTTCACTGCCTAAAGGAACAAGATCAGCTGATTACATCATCTCCCAGAAGTTCTCCACTGAAAACTACTCATAAATGGTCAAAACTGGACCATACTGAAAGCTCAGTACAAAGGGTGTGATGCATATCACCTTCCCAGTGTACAAAGTGCGATGCATACTAAATTTCTCCTCTGTAGGGTGCGATGGTTGGGAATGAACAAATGGCAGGGACAAAATGTGAGGTGGAAGATCATGGAATCTTACAGAAGCTTCCCCTTTGACACTTGCCTCTCTGTTTTTGACTAGGGATGAATAATAGATCATCATTCTCCAAGTGGAAGCAGGAACTATCAGAGAGAGGACACTAATCAAGATCCCAGAAGATGACTCACCTCTCTATAATCATCTATATATGGATCCCTCATCACAGAGATCCGGAAGCTGGAATTTTGTATCTTAGAGAGAAGTGCAGTTGGTTTTCTGGTGTACATTCATAGTGTTGGGTGATCTAAGCTTTGCTTGAGGTGAAGAAGGGCTTCCTAGCTGGAGGATGATGTTGGGTCAGAACATATGGTTGTAATCCTCTTGCTACTTTTCATCTTAATAAAGCTATTCTATTTTTCTTCCATATTCTTGTGCACTTGTTTATATATGCATTTATATGGTTAACACACATCTGGTCCTGTGTTATTTATGAATATAGATCTTTGTTTCTTCAATAGTAGTATGTTGTTGTGATTCCATAGGTTCTTTATGAAGATGGGCAAATGGAGAAGAAGCGGCGAAGCTCTATCAAGAAGGAGAGGAAATCAAGCGCAAGACTAAGGTTGGTCTTCTTGGTTCTCCTCTTGTCTATTTTCATAAAAGAAAACAAAAGTAGACTTTACTTGTTTGTTTCTAAGATAGCCACTCATCTTAGTGGGAATAGCTGCATCCGAGTGGACACTATTCCCGGTAACAAAATGGCGACTCCACTGGGGAGCGACTAGATTGTTTGTTAGCCTATCTATCTTTGTTTCTTTTATAAACTTATAGACGGAGCCTGAAGTCAAGCCAGCTAGCCTTCGAACTGCATTTGTTATACAAATGCAAAGTAGATCAATGCTGCTTTAGTCTATCTTTGGGTTTTGTTTATGAATTAAACAATAGAACTGAAAACAATCTGATTGCCCTAAGTGGTGGCTCTAGTAACCTCTTTAGATCACCCCTGTGTTTTACATACACTGAACATTACTTACTCGGCCTAAATCCCTGAACTAAACTGCAAACTGTTAGTGAAAACTTGTTTAAAGTCTCGCACTAGTACCATCGCACCCTGCCTTCAAGGCAGTCTGTATGCATCGCACTTCCCGAGTGCAGTAGGTGGGCTGCATACTAGTTTCACTGTGTAACAGGTGCGATGGTTAGGGAGGGTTAACTTTACTATCAGACTATGGTTTTTTCTCACTGTTTTCAGTCCTATTCAGGAGTTTTGCTGTCTATAGTCAGTGTATTTCTATGAAAACCCCCTTCTCTTGCATTATTCCGCCTCCTTAGTGCAAAGAACTGTAAGTGTTTTTTATATATTATGCATCATTTTCAGTTCTCTTTTGCAAAAATGTAGCATAGTCGAACTGTCGCTTATGGATCTAAAAGTGTCGTAGCTATCGTTTTTAGTTTTAAAAAACAATCCCAGTTCTTGATAGTCGATTATACAGTTACTATTGCATAGGATTTGAATTAGTAGTTTTTAAAGTGTCGAAAAGCAATTTTCATTTCAAAATCGCAATATGTCTCTCTTGCTTTCACTTCATTTTGAAAAAGAAATTTGTTGAGTACTGTCACTTTAAAAGTAATTCAGATTTGCACATAGCTTTCTTATCATCATTCATACATTAAGAAGGCTGAAAAAAATACATGTATGTTCATTTGCATTTCGATAGCTTGGTTTGATTTAGGACTGTGCATTTAGCGTGTGCTCTGTGCTCTTTGCAGAAAGATTCTTAACTTTCTTTCCTTAGTAGCTAGGATTTTCATTACCGAAAGAAGATTAGACGTGTGTTTATCATCTTAGACTGCATTTTAGGAATTATATACACATCACGAGGTGAACCTGAAAGGCAAATTGTTAAGCAAGATCAACTTAAAATAAATTTAATGAATCTAACAACGCTTTGGAACTTAACGCACAACATCTAGAGGTCTAAGCTAGAGACGTATTCCGGCGTCGTAAAACCTGGTAACTGTTGCTTTCAGTGTTGGTTGGGTGATTTGTCCACTCTGAGACGGCAAGTGCCAGTACGGACTTGTGCTCCCACGTACCA
>APFE031435853.1:2849-20843 GCA_000404065.3 Pinus taeda
TCCAACCAACAACATATCATCCACATACAAGACCAGATAAATAACACGGTCACCAATTAATTTAAAATACACACAATGATCTGCTTTGCTTCTGGTAAAGCCAAGTCCCCATATAAATGTATCAAATTTCTGATACCACATCCTTGGTGACTGTTTTAACCCATACAGAGACTTCTTTAACTTGCATACCAGTTCTTTCTTACCCTTCACCGCAAAGCCCTCAGGTTGCTTCATGTAGATTTCCTCTTCCAAATCCCCGTGAAGAAATGCTGTATTCACATCCATCTGTTCTACCTCAAAATCAAAAGCAGCAGCAACAGATAAAAGTAATCTAATAGAAGTTACCTTGGCAACAGGAGAAAAAATATCACCAAAATCAATTCCCGACACCTGGGAATAACCTTTTGCTACCAACCGAGCTTTGTATTTTCTCCACCTTCCCTTCTGCATTTGTCTTATTCTGAACACCCATTTGCTGCCAATGGGTTTCCTTCCACCGGCCAACTCACCAGATCCCAAGCCTTATTTTTGTGCAAAAGATGCCATTTTCATCACCATGGCCTCTTTCCAAGTTTTCCATCCTTTGAATCACTACTTCCTTCACATTTTTTGGATCATCATCAGTAACAGACAAAGCAAAATTGAACAGAAAGCAGATGGACTATACCTTTCTGGGCTGCCTTCTTTCTCGAACTAATTCTTCTCACAGCGGGGGAGTTTGTGGCTCTTATCTCTGATTCCTCCTCTGCTACAGAGTCTGATTCTTCCTCCTTTAGTTCAAACTATATCTTCACAGGTTCCTTTGGTTGGACTTCATGTTTATAACATCTTTCATCTCTCTGAACACCACATCTCGACTGTACACAACCTTCCTTGTTACTGGGTTCCAAAGCTTATAACCCTTTAAACCATCCTTATACCCAATAAAGATGCACTTTTTAGATTTACTATCCAACTTGGTTCATTTCTTCTTTGGAACATGTACATATGCATCACATCCAAATACCCTCAGATGTGAAAGAGAGGGTTTCTTACCAGTCCATACTTCTTGTGGAGTCTTATCCTCCAACGCTGATGAAGGTGACCTATTGACCAAGGAACATGCAGTATCCACCGCCTCTGCCCAGAATTCCTGTCCTAACCCAGCACCACTGAGCATGCTTCTTGCCCTTTCCATTAATGTCTTATTCATTCTTTCTGCAACTCCATTTTGCTGAGGTGTATATGGAGTAGTATTTTGTCATGCTATACCACACTTCTTACATAATTCTTCAAATTCCTTGTTGCAAAACTCTCCACCATTATATGTCCTTAGCACCTTTATCTTCTTCTCTGTCTGATTTTCTACGAGAGCCTTAAATTCTTTAAACTTGTCAAAGACTTCAGATTTCTTCTTAAGGAAATATATCCATGTTTTCCTTGAGAAGTCATCTATAAATGATACATAGTACACATACTTACCCAGTGATGGAACCTTCACAGGTCCAAACACATCAATGTGCACAAGCTCTAATATCTGTCTCACCCTCTTACTACCAGAGGGGAAACTCACCCAATACTGCTTCCCATATACACAATTTTCATATAAATCAAAATCTAGAGAGCTATTACTCATACCTTCTACCATACCTTTACCATGAAGTATTCAAAGCCCCTTCTCTCCAATATGTCCAAGCCTTTGATGCCACAACATGGTCTTCTCTCCAGAGACCACTAGATTTTCTACTCCATTTTCAGGAACCATAGAACTATTGCACCCGTCAACAACAGTGCTACCTTGCAGCTTGTACAGAGTTCCAATCCGAACTCCCCGCATCAATATTAGTGCTCCTCAAACCATCTTGCAGGTATCCTTCTCGAACACTGTCTTTACACCTACATCATCCAACTTGCTTACAGAAATCAGATTTTTGGCCAATGTAGGAATATGGAGAACACCCGGAAGGGTTCTAACCCTTCCACCTTGCAACTTCAACTTTACTTTTCCGCGACCAATGATTCTAGCCTTCCTATCATCTCCTAAAAAGACATCACCACCATCATATTTCTCATACTCGCAGAACCACTCTCTATGGGGAGTGAAGTGAAAGGATGCACCTGAGTCAATCAACCATGCCTCATGATCTACATGTGTACTTGAAGAAGCCAGTACACATCCCCACCTTCATCTGAGGTGGTTTTCGCTTCTACAGAAGGAGCATCATCAGATCCCTTTCCTTTATCAGGAGCTTTAGATTTACAATCCCTTCTGAAGTGCCCTTCCTTTCCGCATTTCCAGCACACCACCTTTATAGGTTTTCGTGGAGATTTAGATCTCCCTCTAGATTTAGATCTCCCACTCGATGACTTATTTTTGTTTCAGTTATGGGATTGTCCTCGTATAGACAAGGCATCACCATTCTGGTTGTCCATATTTTTCCATCTCATCTCCTCTATCAGTAAGGCTGAGACTATTTCATCAAACTGCAAAGCAGTTGCATTGCTACCTATTGCAATAAGCAGACTATCCCACGAATCTAGTAGAGAACACAACAGACTGATGCACTTATCTTCATCTGAAATTTTAATATCAACAGATGATAACTGACTTACCACAGTATTAAATGCATTCAAATGCTCTGTCACCGAGTCTCCATCTTTCAATCCTCAGGTTATACAGCCTTTCTTCCTGCAAGGAATAGTTTTATTCACCAGAGACTTAGATTTGGTAAAAGTTCCCTAAACTTTGTCCCACAGAGCCTTGCCGTAGCTTCCCTGATCACATTCAACAATACTCTTGAATCTGAGACACACAAATCGTATTGTGCCCTCTTTGCCCTTCTGTCCCAACTTCTTCCATTCTTAATCGTGTCCATTCCGTTGGTTAGGTACCTAGATCTACGCGATCCAACTAATCTTTATCCCACCAACAGATCCTCCCATCTTTGAGTTTCCAAACAACTCAAAACTCTGACACAATTGAATCTTCTCAATCTCTACTTTCTGTGCTTGCCCATCTTCTTCCATCACACCAGAATCGATCTCGCAGATGTCCACTGAACAGGGTCTATCCACAGGCCCGAGAAAAACCCCTCCAGCAACGAAGGCGTCCCCTTCGAAGCCAAAACAGCATGTCCAAATGTAGGTTTTAACCCCCGTACAGAAATTACCTCATGACGAATTCTAAATCATAGGAAAAATAAAATGTGAGAGCAATAACACATAGAAACATATACACAGAGCATTTCACTGGATCCCAAAACTGGGACTACCAGCTTGATTTTTCATTATGTTCCTTTCAATGTTACAATACATATTTATACATGCCAAAGCATCCAATACCATGGACCGAAAACCATCGCGTCGAAAACCATGGATCAAAAACCATAGGTAGGTTCTCCCAACCTAATATAGGGTCCAAATTTTTTTTCTCGGGGCGCTGCCCCGGATCCCGTAAAGGGGGGCTACCCGCCCCCCTCAAACCCCTTGGACAGGGGGGCCTGCTGCCCCCCCTGTGACCCCCTCACTGCATAATCAGCATAACAAAGGGGGGGCTCCGCCCCCCCTCTAACCCCCCGATTCACTACGTAGGTTAGTTGTGGAAAGAATATAACACAAACCAACAAGCAACTGTTCCTCAAAAGGGGTAAAAAATCAAATGGAGGCATATGATCGGCTAAAAGAGAGTGGAGGTGATGGTGAGAACACGACCAAGGCTCAAAAGCTGATGATAATGTGATCGCAATGGTTATTTACCAAAGGTGGGTTCATTTTTTAATGAGCTTAAACTTTGGTGGAACATATGCTCATTACTAGGTTTATTTTTTAACGAGCTTGAACTTCGTGTAAAACTACTCGTGCCAGTGGTATAATAAGGATGTCTCGTCGATAGCTTCATTTTTTAAGGAGCTTGCCCCATTCGAAATTTTGTTCTGGAGCCTTTTACAGGGAAGCGAGGAACGACCAACTACTGTCCTAGGGGTTAATTAACTACCAAGGTTAGGTAGGAAAACTCTTCCTTTACTTTGCCAATGCTATTTGGCCCATGCAAAGGTGAATGGTCGATCAGACCAATCACCTAAATTAAGCAGTTGAATTCAGTAAAACTATGAGGTTAGAGTTATGTTGGTCACTTTTCACTTGCATGCAAAAAGGTTTGCATGCCCCCAGGTATAATGAAGTAGATTTTCCAGGTTACCATTCAATTTGCAGACAAAACACTTCCTTGGCTATGTCGAGAAAGGCATATCTTCTGATGGAGGAATCCTTTTCCAGTCTGATCTAATTTCCTAAACGGACAGGATAGTCAGACTAGTCATATTCCTATGTGGAAACCTACCTTATATCTGGGGTTTTCCTGTCGAAGCAGACCAGGGTGCATGCCTCCAGGGTTTCAGTCACAGTCACCGAATCACTCGCGCTCGTCAGGTGAATGGATTGGAGATTAATGAGATATTCCTTGCGCAAAAAGACCAGTTATGGACGGCATTTGACTATTATCTATGTGTGAGCCAGGGAATGAAAGCTGGTCTATGAGGTAGACCACTCCGCCTTCATGTGGAAAACACATCACTCGAAAGAGTGAGGAGATAATGGCTCCCATGCTATAAATGTAGTCACACCCAAGGAGTATATTGTAATCTAAAGGTCCTTGGACTACCATTATTTTCATGTAGACAGTTTTCCTTCTCAAAGTTATAGGCAAAATTGGAAGGATCCCTAATGGTTGATTGGTTCCTTTGTCGAAGCCTGTCAGATTTCGCATCTTAGGCATAAGCGATGGCGAACCAAGCAGTTGAGAAAAGGATACTCGCAGAAGCCCCTTCATCTATGATATTACCGACCATGACCATTCTGTAAGCTTGTACAATGGTTCAGAATGGTACATTAGACAGTAGACGGGGTCTACCTAGTAGATTCCAGTTGAACGAAATGACTAGGTTGCTTGGAGGTGGGACCAAATAAACAACTGGATACATCTCTGAAGAAATTCCTTCTTGCGGTAAAGGAATGGGTAGATTTCCCCCATGTTCATCGGAGTCTGTGTTTACAAAGAGAATTTGAACGATCTCATTCTCATTCTCTTTGGTGACTGTATCATCTGAAGGTGGGCCTTCTGAAGACAAGACTAGGTCGACTGCCGTCTCGACTTGTTGACTTTGGTCTAGTGTGGACTCAGAGGGTTTATCTTCAATGATAGATGCTTCAATCAACCACAAAGGTGTGTCATTCGGATTTTCAACTAGCAATGGACTCGGCAAAAGTTTCTTGTATCCAGGAGGAAGCCACAGCGGTGAAGCAGGACGGTTATCCAAGACTCTTTTAGCTTCGTCTAGGAAGGGACAATGGTGGATGGCATGATCGCCTTCACACCATCTACAAGGAATTTTAGATAATCCTTTTTGTCCAATGACTTCACTTTCACTAGTTGATGGTGTACTTTCGACATGATCGTCAGAGGTTGACGACACCAGATTGTGCAAGCGGGGAGACCAGTCCCTTAAGATCCGTGGGATGCAAGGACAATCTCGATGATAGTGGTTTCCTTTGCAAATGACACATGGAGATTTAGGTTTGGATGGTGCAGTGTGTGGATTTTTGCCAGACGATGCAAGGTTTCCCCCTTTCACCGTTGGTTTCTTCTTCTTCTTCTCCTTCTATTTCTTCTTCTTCTCAGTTACTTGGTTTTTAGTTTTACCAACTTTACCAAGCGAAGATGAAGAAGGAGAGGGAGAAATAAATGAAGTAGAAGGTTGTGGGGTAACTTCAGTATCATTCGGTCACTGATTTGATTGCTCAGAAATCACGGTGCTTTGAACGACAGAGGTCAAGAAGAGCCATATTGGCAGGCCAATTGTCAGTCTTGGAAGGGACAATGTGGCCATATGAGGTGCACCAACATCTCCCCAAGAGGAGAAAGGACTAGGATTTCCCCCGAGGGGAAAACCTTGATTGGTGGACTCCATTTTCTCAACCTAAGACTAACGAGGGAACAGTGATGTTATTCTGATTAAAATAAATTTTATGACGCTTTTATAGAACTTGCTTTTTCAATTTTTAAGAGTCAAGAAAAAGCTAAAGATGACTCTAGTCGCCTTCCATTTTTAATGAGCTTGAAGTGACAAGTGCTCAGATGGACTTTTTCTTTTAAGGAGTCTGAAAAGGAACGAAAGTGACTACTCTGGAAATCTAGACAGAGGGATTAGCAAACCAATCGCAAAACTACATAATACTTTTTATGGTACGATAATCAATCTTCCTGAATGTTGTGTTTAGTGCATGGCGATCGATACTGTGGCAGACACGGCTTCCTAAGAATAAAGGATATAGCTTATTTTGGTCTCCCAATATATACTCGACGTTACGTAGGAGCACAAGTCCGTACTAGCACTTGTCGTCTCAAAGAGGAGGAATCACCCAACCTACGATGAAAGCGATAGTTACAAGGCTTTATGACACCGAAATACGTCTCTAGACTAGACTTCTAAATGTTGTGCGTTAGGTTCCAAAGCATTTTTATGTTCATTGAATTTATTTTACAGTTGATCTTTCTTAAGAAGTTTGCCTTTAAGGTTCACCACGTTATGTAGATATACAAATCCTAAATATGCAATCTAAGATGATAAACAGTCGTTTATTTCTCTTTTTGCAATGAAAATCCTAGCTACTAAGGAAAGAGAAGCGAAATTCTTTCAACATAGAGCAGAGAGCACACACTAGATGCACTGACCTAAATCAAAATCAACAAGTAGTCTAAATGCAAATGCACATGCATGTATTTGTTTTCTGCTTTCTTAATGTGTGCATGACAAAAAGAATGGTAAGTACAAATCTGGATTATCTTTTCAAAGCAACAATACTAACAATTTTCCTTTCAAAAGACGAAAGGAAGACGAAAATGACACTTTGAGATTTCAAATTCAAAAAACGAAAGGAAGACTAAGACGATACTTTGCGATTTAGAGTTCAAAAAACGAATGGAAGACTACTTTGTGATTTTGAATTCAAAAAATGAAAGGCTAAGGTGACACTTTGCGATTTCGAATTTAAAAAACGAAAGGAAGACTAAGAGTGACACTTTCAACTTCAATTTGAAAACTGCTTTCGACACTTGAAATACTATTAATGCAAATCAAATACAAGAGTAACAGTGTAATCGACCATCAAAAAGAGTAGGATTCTTTTCTTTGATTGAAAACGAAACTTGTGACACTTTCAAATCAAGAGACGACAGTTCGATTAAGCTACTATTTGTAAAGGAGAACTGTAAATGGTGAAAAATACATAACAAAATTCACAATTATTTGTAAAATGGAGGCTAAATAATGCAAAGGAAGGGAGTTTCAACAGTGGTATACTGATCATAGACAGTAAAACTTCTGAATAAAGCTGAAGAGAGTGAAGAAAAAACCAAAATTTGGAGGTAGAAAGAGTCCTATCTGATCATCGCACTCGTAACACAGGGAGACAGGGATGCATCTCACCTACTGCACATGGGAGATGCGATGCATCCAGACTGTCAAAAGGAGACAGTGCGATGGTTTAGGGACGAGACTTTAACTTGGTTTTTGGTCATAGTTTGCAGCTTAGTTCAGGGATTTAGGCTGAGCTAATGATAGTCAATAAGTACAAAACATAGGGGCTGATCTGATGAGGTTACTTGAGCCACCACCAAGGCAATCAGGATGTTTGCAAATCAATTGTTCAGTTTATTAACAAAACCTGGGGATGGACTGAAGCAACATTGATCTACTTTTCAGTTTCATAGCAAAAGCAGTTCGAAGGCTAGTTGGCTTAACTTCAGGCTTCGTTTGTAGTTTATAAAGAAAACAAATATAAAAAAGCAAACAAGCTATTTGCTCCCCGGCGGAGTCGCCATTTTTTTATCAGGAAAACTAGTGTCCATTCAGAGCTGCTAGTCCCACTAAGACGGGTAGCTATCTTAGAAACAATAAACTAAAGTCACTTGTGTTTTCCTTTATGAGAAGTAGATGAGAGAGAAGCAACGAGTACCAACCTCAGTCTTTCTCTTGGCTCCTTGCTTGTTTCCTCTCCCCTTTGACAGATCTTTACTGCTCTTTCCTCGCTTGTACCGCTTCAAAGAACACCTATAGAGTCAAAAAATCATAATACCATCAAATCATCGAGATCTACAATATAGGATCAGATATATATTGACAATACAAATGCATATATCAATTGAATATTCAAAGACATACAAGAATATGGAGGAAAACTCAAATAACTTTATTGATAGAAGTAGTAGAAGAGAGGATTACAACCCATTGATCTAACCCAGCCATCCTCCCAGCATGAAAGCCCTTCTTCACCTCATGAAAAGCTAGATCACCCAACACTATGATGTTCCACAAAGAAACCAACAACAATTCCTTACAAGATGCAAAATTCCAGCCTTCGAATCTCTAGTATGAGGGATCCATATATAGATGTTTGCAGGTGGGTGAGTTAGCTTCTGGGTTTTTGATTAGTGTCATTTCTCTGATAGTTCTCACTTCCACTTGGAGATTTCATGATCTCTTACTTTCCCCTGGGCGAATTTAGAGAGGCAAGTGTCATAGGAGAAGTTTCTGGAAGATTCCATGATCATCCACCTTGCAAACTACCTCTGCCATTTGTCTACTCTCGCCCATCGCACCCCATAGAAGGGATTTTCAGTATGCATCACACCCCCCATGTGCATTAGGTGGGATGCATCGCACTTTGACCATGGCGCATGTGAGATGGTCCAATTTTGACCAATTCTGAGCAGTTTTTCATGGAGAACTTCTAGGAGATGATGTAATCAGATGACCTTGTTCCTTTAGGGTATGAAACAACACTTTTAGGGACTTAGAAGCTCTTGGTTTATGGACATATAAGATTGGGTTTGCAGTGCCGAAATATGTCTATAATAGTAGTAGCCTTCTTTATGTTCTTAAATGCAGCACCTATGGCCAATCCAAGACCTTGAATCATAAAGGTCCAGATCTGAGATCATAAGCATGCCCCTTGATATAGTCATAATAGCCAAAAATCAACATATAGTGATTCTACTTTATAGTTTTGCAATGGACACAACTAGAAAATAAACTTGAACTTTTTGGAAAGCATACCTGAGCTGTAATAATTCTGAGGAATAGTGTGAGCATGGTAAGAAAAAATGTTGCAACTATCATTCTTAAGTTTGTCATGAAGTAAACTATGAAAAAATATACAACGGGAAGAAAGAGGTTGAGTGGCATGTCACTTAAGTTTCAAGCCATAAAGTATATGCTTAATATGTACATGTCTACTACCCGCTCCTTTGATAACATGGCTTGTTCTTGAGGAAATGTAAATATTGTAGAAAAAACTGGGAAGAATACCTAGAAAACAACACTGAAAAACAATATCCTTATTTGCATTCAATGATGAAATTCAGCTTAAATATACGAAAACTAATGGAAATTATTTATGTAAATTCGCAACCAATATGCATTCAAGGAATTCAAGAATGCATCACCAGTGAATTACAACACATATTAAGCTAATTTGTTTTGCTTCATGATACCTTGATTTTTCCTATTTCTTCTGAAGTCATTCATGTAATACAAAGGAGAGGTAAGGAGTCTAGTATGAAGAGAAAAAAATCACCTAAAAAAGGTTTTTTTTTATCAGATGACTAATTGTAGTTAGTAGTGTATTGGCTTAGTGTTTAATATTTGAATTCTATTTAAGTTTCCCCTGATGAAAATCATCAATCCAACATATATTCAGTGTAACTCAGGTTCTATTCAAAGTAAATATATTGAATAACATAAACACAAACCTGTTCATTGAATATCACTTTATTCTCATCCTACAACAACATTTAAAGGTAGTAAAGCAATCATTGGATTAATTCTATCTATTTTCTTAACTTAGCCATCTTTGATTTGTGTATGGAGTCCAAAAATGACCAACATGTAGTCAATTCATCCACTAGGATTGTGCAGGGTAGCCCAATGTCCATTTCATTTGCTACTTATTCCATTTTTCTAGTTATGTCTTATCTTCTTTTGTTCTCTCTTATTTTTTTTCTACCTCTCCATGCCCATTGGTACCCTCCTCAGGACATAATTTTTCTTCATGACTTACACCTCTTCCAAGTCAACCTCATTTGGAGGCTTTGGTTTCTTCCCTCCACTAAGTGCTTTCAACTTTTTCCCTTTCCTTTTTGTTGGTGAACCTTGTGTGGTAAAGGCTAGCGTACATAAACATGCCTTTGATGCATCTTATTCCTGCTCTTCATCTCCTTTTGAGCCTATGTCAATTTCCATTGTGGAAGGAATGCCGCATTTACAATCCATTTGTTTGGAAAAATTTATAAATTGCTAAATACTTCTTCCTTTATAGTGTAGTACTCAAATTTAGTGGATTCACTAGCTTCACCTTATAACTACTAGTAGGAAATATGACATTGTAACAGTCATAGGGATACTTATATCTAACAATATCGAAAGCATTCAATTTGGTTCTGATACTCCAACAAAATTTGTTAGTCATTCTTCCATTGAATTTGTGAAAAAAATTATCTGCTTTTTTCAATTATATATCACTGAAAAACATGTTGAGTATTAAGAAATAGATAATTGTCCACTTGTTTAACATGAATTTATTGTTGTCTTATTGTCCAGCTATTGTCCAGGTTTTTGAAGTGTAAAAAATGGTGCAAAAGTGGCGTTTATGCATTGAAGTGTCTTGGTTTCCAAATCCAGGTCGAGAAGTTTTTCAATTTGTGCTTTACAATATGGCAACAAATCATTTATTTCATGGAGAGAGAGAAGTGTCTCGAATGACGACAAACAATGAGGCATATTACATTGCCCTTGTTGAAGGGCTAAAAGAGGCAAAACAACATGATGTCAATTATATTGAGGTCTTCACCAACTCGGAGTTGATATGTAATAAGATGAAAGGCATCTATCAGGTTCGAAAGGACAATTTAAAACTCCTTTATAAGAAAACAATAAATTGGAGTTGTCAATTTCAATATTTTACCATCAATCGCTCTACAGACATTGAAAATATGTCCAGTGATATAATGTCCAGAGCATTTTTAAGCACATATGCAAATGTCAAATATGACCTAGGATCACCATCCACTGCAATAGAAATCATTGATCACCATCAATATAGATCCCCAATATGCGAATGGGTGGTTGTTATCATTTTTCTTAGGTCTATCATAGCATGGTTCTTTCACTAAAGAAGAACTTGTTAAAGTTTTATTTTTCCCCAACATGTAATTATTATGGTTTTTTGTATGGGAGACAAATTTATGGACAAATATAATATATTCCATGTATATGGACAAATGTATTTTGAGAAAAGTAACTGGTTCATGGTGTTGTGATTATCATTAATACATTATGGTGTTCTCTAATTGACTTTTATCTTTTTTCTGTTGAAAACACCTTAGATAGGCATACAGAGCATGCACAATTATTAATTTACATCCATAAGTTGCATAAATTACAAATCTACTACACTCCCAATTGGTACATATAGCAGCTAAAATCATTTGTGATCTTCTACATATGGAAGAATATGCACACTGATATAAACTCCATAGTGGATGTGAACATGTGATGAAGGTACACTATAAACACTGAAATATCTGATAATTCAATCACAGTTGCAGTGGATCTCTATGAGAGGGCAGTCATCATGCATATCAAGCAAAATATTATGGTGAAGACTTCATGGTATTGCTGAAATTTATGGCACCTAACAATTTAAACATTTAGCAGCAAAGGCTTCAATAAGTGGTATTGCTAAAATTTGTCTCGCATAATCGATATAATCGAAGTATATATTGTTCACATGATCCTTTATATAAACATAGTAGTATTAAGAAGATTGTATTTCATGTGATGATGAAAAAGGTGAAGAAGGATAAAATATGTGATATTCCAAAAGAATGGGTTTCCAAGTACCATTTCATCAAAAAACTTATAACTACAGTAAATAATATGAATGAATTTTAAATAGGTAGCAGAGAAACAACAAAAACATCCCCATTGTTCACTCTTTATAGAAATGAGGAGGTAACCAATAAGAACTTACAAATAAGAACAAACAAGTTTAAGTATTTTCTCCCCTGCCTCTGACCACATACATTGCCTGACATGCCTGTTCTGCTGCCATTGCCACACGAAAATATATCTACATATATAAAAAATAAGGGAACTAAAATCCATAAAAACATATTCCATTCATTGCACCATATTCCAAGGTTGTTATTTTAATAAATAATAGACTGTTATAGCTAGCTATATTGCCCTAGTAGCAAACCCAAAAAATGAAGAGTATTCTCGCAAACCCAAGTCTAAGAGTGGGCCTGTTGTAGCAATGGGACTTGCTTCACCTACTAGGCCATTATATTATAGTAAGAATAGAGCATCCACTACCCAAGTTATCCATCAATACTCCCCACCCAGTGCTTTAGAGAATGGACCTATTGGGTCAGGAATCAGAAGATCTAGGAGCAATGATATTGTTTCTGATCATTTGCAGGGGCAAAATTCATCATAGAATTCTAACTGTTTGCCTCTAGATAGTGAGGATACTAGTTTTGGAGTCCATTCCTGTATAATCCTTTCTGCTAGTGTGGATGGATGGTCATTCCAAGCCAAGGAGTTGCCCATGATCGAAACAAGAAGCGTACAAGTAGCCCCTGCAAAACTTGAGAACTATATTCCCGAGCTTCCTGAATCAAAAACCAGGAATTCAGGTCCTCAGATGTCACTAAACAGAAGCCATTCTACAAGAGAGGTTCTTCCAGTGCCCCTACTCAGTCAAGGTCTGCATTGTAATTCCTCCCCTTGTTATCATGTCTAATAACACAAGGTTGCCTTTATAATTAATAACAAAGATAACTGATAGAAAATCATTGGTATGTTATCTATTGAATTCTAAGCCTATTGTTTCAAAATTAGAATCAATCATACATTGGAGTAAGATAACCAGTTTATCTCTTCTGATTTGTAGTCACTGGAATCAAGCCATCCAATCTTTGTTCTAGTTATCATGATATTAGAACTGTAAATTTTGATTATAAAGTTATCATCAAGTTAGGATTATAGATTTTGAATACAGAAAAAAATTTAGCAGTTTCAAAAACTTTATTGTATTCTGATTGTGCCACTCTTTGATTATGCAATTTTTGAATCTGGCATGTTGGAGTATTTGTCACACCCACTTCATTGCGAATCAAATACATGGACTAACTACCACCCTGGGAACATGGACTAATAACCCACCCAAGGTAATGGTGGTAACAGGTTGTGGGTAATGGAAAACCTCAACAAAAGATGCAATTTTATAAGGAAAAAAAAATTCAATTTCTATCAATTTAGCCTAACTCTTATTTTATCCTGATCAGGGGCTCATGTCCCAAGTGTCGTAAAATGCTCAAAAATGAAAGTGCTCAGAACTGGTTCAAACTTGAACAATTGGAAAGAGCTCGTCCTCCTGATTCCGACACTATGAACGGTTCGAAAAACGGTCTCCGTATGAGGAAGTTATGCCAAAAAGAAAAATTGCCCAATAACACTGAAATTTTGAAATTTTAAAAAAAAAAATTAAAAATAGAATATTCCTAGAATATTCCAGAGAATATTCCTTTTCAGCTAGCGAATGATAGGCTGCCACGTGGCAGGCCCAAAGAGCACCATGTGGCCCAGGATGATGTCATCATATTGCCCAATAACATTGAAATTTTGAATTTTTTCCAAAAAAAATTTAAAATAGAATATTCCTGAAATATTCCAGAGGGCAGCGAATGGCAGGCTGCCACGTGGCAGGCCCGAACACCACCATGTGGCCCAGGATGACATCATCATATCTATATTTGGCGCATATGTAAAACTTTTGGCGTTGGTAGGTTTTGAACACGGGAGCTCCCTTGCATCAATGGACAGTCTTACCATTAGGCCAGCTCTGTAGGTTTTGATATGGTAGCGGCGAAACCTTTTTTAAGTTTGAATTGTGATGAGGTGGGGCCCAAAGGTGGCCAACCCCTAAGGGCCAACCCCCATACATATGACCACCGCCCGGAACCACAATCCTAACTCCTAACCGCGCGCCCAAATTCAAACGGTCACCGCTGATGTGTTCACATATGCAAGAAATCTGGAGGTTAACACTCAATTTTATTAATCGTTCATTAAAAGGCATGGCGCAGAATCCGATGGAGAACCTAACCACTACCAAACTTCGTTCACATGCATTAAATCAAACAGATAACTGGCAGGTAATGTGCGGTTAGACTGGCGGATTTTCGGCAGACCGCCAAATTTGGGCGGTCCCGCCATAATTGGCAGAGTTAACTGGACTCAACTACAGTTAGCTGGAGTGATTTTAGGCCTAATTGGGGGAAAACTTCAATGAGCCATAACTTTGGCTAGGGAAGTCCTTTTTGGACGATTTGTTTTTTGATTGTGACTATTCAGATGATTTTGAAGCCATTGGCATAGGTTAGAGAGCAATCAGAGGTTGTTTGAAGGTGTTTTTGGCCTATGGAAGTTCTAGGAGCCACTAGGGCCCAATATTGTGGGAGCTGTATAGGGTTGTAGGTACCCATTGGAGGAGAACCAATAGTCATTCCTGACTGATTTGAGTGTTCTGAATCCAGTTTTATAGTCTATTTCACCTGTTGAGGATTTTATTCAAATGTATATTCATTTTGAGCTTTTTAATCAAAATTAGGACATACCCATTTGGGAGCCTTGGACCCAGCAGATGTAGCCCAGGAGGGGTGAACTGCTTTATCAACTTCTTTTGCATCTAAGGTTGAGTTATTTTGCAGAATAAATTCATTTTAGTGTGTTAAACAGTAAAAGGAAATAATTCTACTATACTTAAATGGGTCATGAACAGCTGAAAATTTCATTTGTTTTTAACTGTAAGACATGTACATCTTTTAAACATGTATGTTACTGAATTGAATACCTTGCAAATCATTTACAAGTAGTTTCAATTTCATATCAAGTTGGTATCAGAGTTATGTTGTTGTTTCTTTTCATTAAAAGCAGTCAAATAAACTATGGACAGAGCTTGAAAAGAGCCAGGAAGCCTTCGAAATGCTCTTGTTATACAATTGCAAAGTAGATAAACGCTCTTTCAGTCAATCTCTGGTGTAGTTGTCTTTTGATTGTTTCTGTGCAAAGATCTTCTAACTGTCTTGCAAGTATTGATGCTTACCAAGTTGAAACTTAAAATAGGGGAAGGACAGTTGACTAGAGAACGAGAGAATCCTCAGTTAAGGAAGGCCAGAGAACCATCACCTCCACCTTCAATTTCACGCTCAAGAGTCTCAGTAGAAGCTTAAAGAATGTCTGAACAAGAAGTAGAAATTCCTGCAGACATGGATCCAAAAGAAGAAGAAAGAGTCTTCAGAAAGGATTTCTTGGACCTCACTGAAATGGTGAGGATATTGTACCAAGAAAGAAATGAGAAACTAGCTGGAGAAGGGTCCAGACATCCACATGAAGGAGAGGGCTCTTCAGGAGGTAAGAAGGATGATGATCATCCCAAGAAAGGACATGGAGGAAATGGTGATCCACCACCCCCATCATCACCTTCTTCCTCTTCATCCTCATCTTCTTCTTCTGTGCATAAGCATAGATCCTCCGGAAAAAGTCCTTTTTTGAATATTGATGTAAAATTCGAATTACCTATGTTTAATGGTGAAGTAAATGTAGAAAAGCTTGACAATTGGATTAGGCAGTTGGAAGTTTACTTGAGGATCCAGAATATGCATGATGATGCCACAAAGATTCAGTTGGCTTCTTTGAGAATGGATGGAGCAGCATTGGTCTGGTGGGAGGTTAAGACCAAAGAGAAGATCAAGAAATTTGGTAAGGTTACCTTAACATGAACTGAATTTCTGTTAGCCATTAAAAAACAGTTTTATCCTCTTGCTCACATGCAGAAAGCCATTATGAACTGGAAAATTTTTAGACAACTTAAGGGTCAGAGTGTCCAAGACTACACCCAAGAATTCAGGAGAAGAGCTCTCTTGTTAGGGGTAGATTTACAGACCCAGGAAACCTTGCTAAAATACATTGGTGGCTTGCATAACTACCTTAGACACACCATCTTGATGTTTAACCCTACTAGCCTGGACGAGGTTTGTGTCCAAGCTACTCATTTAGAGGCAAGGGGAAAAAACACATTTGAAGAGGGTAGAAACAAGCCCCCCAAGGGGAAAAACAAAGAGAAAACCTCCAAGGGAAAGGGAAAAAAGAATGCATCTATCAAACAGGAGAGTGAGAAAGTGATCTGTAAACACTGTTCTAAATCAGGCCATGAGGAGAAAAACTGTTGGAAATTACATCCTGAAAAAAGACCTCAATTTAACAAATCCAAAGGGAAACAAAAAACTGCTGCTACTACATCTACACCACAAGATTTACGGGATGATTCAGGTGATGAAACCAAAATTGCAGCCATGGGTTTGAAAAACTTGAAGGGAAAAGAAATTGAAACTCAAGCCAACACTAGTACCTCAAACTGTCATGTACAAGCTCCTAAAGAGGAAGAAAGAATTGAACTGTTTCATGTGAGGGTGATTTCAAAACATACTAAGATTGACACACTTTTTGATAGTGGGTCACAAGCAAACCTTATATCAGAAGACTTGGTCAAGCAGCTTGAACATGAGACCGTTCCACATCCGAAGCCATATCCACTTGGATGGATTTGCAAGGATGCAAATTTACAAGTTTCAAGAAAGTGCACATTGCGCTTTGCAATTACTGCACATTTTATTGACACAGTTGAACTTGATGTGGTACCTTTTGATATAGCAAGAATTGTTTTGGGAAGTCCTTACTTGTTTGACAGGAAAGCTATCTTTCATCGCCATGAAAACAAATATCATCTTTTCAAAGATGGCAAGGAGTTCATTGTTAGAGCTCATCGCAAGAAGACAAATATAGCGATGGTGAATGCAGGATAGGTAAAAAGGCTGGTCAATTCAAGTAAGAATTTTGTTCTTCTTATGATTAAGCCCAAGGTTGATGTGAATCATGAGTCATTTGACAATTGTGATCCAAAACTTAAATAAGATCTGTATGATGTAGTTGATGCATATCATGAGGTGTTTAAGGAGCCAACAGGTTTTCCTCCTAAAAGGGAGATTCAGCATGAAATCCATTTGCATCCAGATTGTCCTCTTCCAAACATAGGCATGTACTACATGTCTATTATGGATAATGCTGAAATAAAGAAGCAAATCAAGGACTTGTTGAACAAGGGTTTCATAAGGCCAAGTACTTTGTTAGCGCTTGAGATTTCACCTCAGGCTGAGAAAGGTAAACCTCAAGGCTACATCAAACCATTTAGCCTCATAGCTAGCCGTACGGGGCAGGAGAAGGCTCTCTCCGGTCTATCTCGTAAAATCACCAATAGATGAGATGACTAATAAGGTAACACTGATATTAGGCTAGTAAACCGATTAGAAAGATTGATTTTGAAGTTTTTGGGTTTTTGGTGGCAAATTGAGGGGATGTCAATTTTGGGTGCAGGGATTGGACACAGTTTCTGCAGGGGGTTCTTTGGGGCAAGGTAGGAGAAAGTATTGATGCCTTTAACTGAAATGGATGGTCAGGAATGACAGGTGAGGAGCTAAGGAGAGGAAACAATAACTTTGAATTCTCCTTAAACAGTAGAAAACATTGAAATTAAACAAACTTAAAAGCAGAGCATGGCAAGCATGAATTCTTACTTTAACACTTCATTTGTTTAATGTGAAGAAGTAAAGAAAGGAAATGAATCACATAACAAAACTTACAAGAACATTGAGAAACACACCATCAACACATGAGTCCACAAGAATCCAAAAGAGGACTGCAAAACCCTAGTCTTCCTTAGCCAAAAATTGCAGAGATACAGTGAAATAATATAATGATAGCTTCTCCCTCAAGAGTCCAACCATGAAAATGAGTATGAAAGTACATAATATAGATGATCTAACCTCTTTCCCTGCCT
>APFE031435855.1:0-14492 GCA_000404065.3 Pinus taeda
AACCCCAAGCAAAAATAGACCAAGGAAAGTGTGCAAATTCAAATGCCACTACTACTTCATTTTTGTAATAAAACAATTATGTGCAGCTTGTCCAACCTTTGCCACAATTCATGAATAAGTCAAACTATTTAAACTTGGCTTACTCATATTTCAACTTCATGTTATAGATTAGAGAATAAATATCTGACCAAACAGTTTAATCTTGGCAGATAAGTAGATAGTTAGAGTTAATAAAAGGTGCTCAATAGTTTAATCTGAGCCCTTGGATGTAATAAGGGTAGAATTAGATAGATTGTCCTTGTAAAAAGAAAAAATGTTCATGAGGGTTTGCAAGTCTAAATGCACCCTAATAAAGAAGAGAAAATTGTAGTATTAAGTAGACAGGGTAGGTAGATGGTGCTACAAAGTGTTATCTGATGAATGATGCTGCTACATGTTTTTGATCCTTTACTTTCATCGCAAGTACTAAAGCAGGAAATACACTGGAAAATCACCACAAACAATGTCAAACTCATTAACCTCCCTCATCACTTTCCCCTCAAAAGTTTTACTAATTTCCAGCAAAGTACAAAGGTATTTGAAGATCAAAGGGGCTCAAGGCATTTCCTTGACTTTTGGAGGGACCGGACCCTCGGCCTAATGATCAAAAAGACCTAAGTACTTAAGATAATCCATCATTATAATCTTCCATCTTTAACTTTGTCCTAAGTAAAATCCTATTTTACTTAGGAAACTCATGCAAAATCCCATAAAAATCCCTCAAAATAACTTGCTATTCTAAGTTTAAGTGTTCAAGATAAAATATTGTAATTTACTTCAGAAGTTATCACTTTCTTAGATGTGCAAAAATATTTTGAGTTTCCTTGTCCTTTGCCATATTTACATTTAACCCTATTATACTAAATCCCTAATAAAATACCTTATCCTAAGTATATAACTCCCTTTTTATAGATATCCCAAAAACCCCTCTATTATAAAGTTTAACCAAACTATTTATATCCCCACACATTTAAAATAATAACCCATTATACGCCCTTTGGTTAAAATTATCATTATATTATAATCCCGCCCTTATGGTAGTTAAATAATGTTTGTTTGTTACCATATAAATAAAAAATATATATACAAAAACTTTAAACATGCCATATGTATGTTTAAATACAAAAATATGAATAAAAATTCCGAAACGTTTCATGCCACCGTGGTTTTTCCACCTGGCAATCCATTTAACCAAACCCCGCCGCAACCCATTTCTTTACGCATTGTCGGCAGCTCTGAATATTACTCCACTGAATGCTCCTCACCGTGAATTGGAATATTTACCTTTGATAGATGAAGATTTCCAAATTAAAGACCTACATTTTGATGAAAGTCCCCTATTGAGCTATTATCGCTACAGAGACGAATACTCAAAGGGGCACGATCTTATAGGGTTGTGGGAATCCAATCTCCCAAGGTATCTCATTCCTTCAGTCATCTATTTCCCAGAAATCATCCATTACTGCCATTCTAACTATGATCTGACTCAAAGAGATGTAATATCCCCTGACCAGAGTGTTCTTTTCCCCATTACTCCCCAAGCTATCAATGTGATGCTCCATTTTGAACCTGGTCAAAACCTCACTCCCTTGTCCATTGGGGAATTGCTTGAAAAATCTACTCGGTTGTCCCCTAAAGAGGTAATCACATCCTTGGATAAGAAGTCTTAATACTAGTCATAAGATTTGTTTACTCCAATATTGTTATAAAATCTATTCAAACATAGGTTAGAAAGCATAACAGCTAAAGAGTATCAGTGGTTAAAGAGTATCAGTGGTTAAAGTGTATCAGGGAAAAGCTAGTGAAAGTTAAAACGAAGTTACAAAGCAGTCAAAGGTAAATAGTAAAAGTGAATACAGAAGGCAGTAAAATGGTAAAAACAGATGATAATACTTTCACGAACATTGAGGTTTGTCTAAAGTGAAAGTAAAACAGTCAAAAAAGCAAGAAAGTAAAAAGATGAAAAAACATAACAAGAAGGAACATTTTTGCAGAAATTGCATATTTTAGTCATAGTTTTGAAGAAACTATTTTGATCAATCCAAGATGAATTTTACAAAAATTAAGGAGGTTTATGTTCTTAAGCGGGCCGTCTACAAAAACCTCTTTCACGTTTCTAACAGCCATTATCGTTTTGGAAATATTAAACAATGTTGGAAAGCACTTTTTGCAGAAAATTTCAGTTTAAGTCATCATTTTGCAGAGAGTATTTTGGCCAATCCAAAATACTTTATACAAAAATGAAGGAGGTTTTTGTTCCTACGAGACCCATCTACCAAAACCTATCTCAGTTTTTTCACAGTGATTTTATAATGAGAGATACATGCGCATCTTTATAGGCCATTTTTCAGACTCTGTAAAACTCTGTTTTACACATATTTGTTATAGAGACTATTATGCATAGCTGGAGAGGAATTTTTGGAAACTAAAAGAGGTTTATCTCACCAAAATATTTATCTACAATAACCTCTTTCATTTTTTACATATCTAATACGGATTGATAAATACAAAAATATCATTTGACCCCAAGTTTGCAGAATTGTTGTAGCAGATTGCACAAAGAAAGGAAACAGTTAGTGACTTGGATGCCTCATCATCAAGTAAGAGTTGGATCAAATTCGAATTCTTCTCTTTTTCATCACCTATCCATACAAAATAGTGCAAAATAGATGCATTATTTTGAGTGTCCTTTAATTAAGTTCTATTTATGTAAATAGTTGGAGAGATTTGTGAACCAATTTTGATATTTGTTTCAAGATATTTTAGTTTAGAATTGGTATAAATACTCCAATCTTGTAAGAATTGAGGGGATTCCATTACTTACCTGTAACATTGAAACTTCAGAATAAAAGTGCTTGGAGAAATTTTTCGTGGCTTGGGCTGATGAGGATTTAAAGCACAGGACTTGTTGCAGGATTCATGTGTTGGAGAGCAGTTCAATAAGTTTTTCTGCCCTTTCTCTGAAATTTTATATCAATCTATAATATCATCATATCCATTTCTGAATAATTTGCATAAGAGATTGAAACAGAATTTGCTTAATTGTACTCTGTTTCCAAATGTTATTATTTTTTATGTTTTCCTCTAAATTAGTTATAAGCATGAATTCTTAAATGCTCTTGCTTTACTAATTTAAACACTGTTGGTTACTATAACAAATGATCTTCATTGCTCTTTGTTCGTAGTCATTTCATTTCTTCCTTTGGACATGATGAAAGTCTTAGTTGCCTTTCACCCTTCAAATCATCCCATCATTTAAATTTTAGGATTGTTCATCTGTCTAGCTATCTTGCCCTGTAATACCATCTTGTGCTTAGAATGAAATCAGAAAGCCATCTTGAACTCCACAAGCCCAATGACTGAAAGTCTCAATCTGCCCTAGTTTGTGGATTCCACCATTTTCCCAAAACAAACTCTTGAATCTATAACTAGCCTAAAACCTTCCAAGAACAAAGATAAATCATAAAGAGAGAGCCCTCTCTGGATGCAAATTGGCTAGATTCTACATCTAAAAGGTTGTTTTGTGGCTACCTCGGGTATACTTTCCTCTTACACAACTTCTAGGAAAACCTGAGTGATAACATATTGCACTTGTACCTGTTGTGCTGATGAAGAAGGCAAAGCCTCTTCCACATCTTGTGGAGCAAGCATTTGCCTACGGGTTGATGAAGAAGGCAAGGTCTCTTCCAAATCCCGTGGAGAAAACACTTGCCTATCAGCTGCAAACAATCTCCTTGTGCACCTCTGATATGTCATGAAGGTCCCGGGAACCTCAGTAGTTATAGTCTCTTTGGCCTCCTCATCTGTTTTCACTTGAGCACTGTTAGAAGCTCCCCCTGCTTCTTGAGACGCTCGTGCAGGAATTTGAGGACCCTTGAAGATGTCATGAGCAATAAATGTCTCCCAAGAGATGTTGAGGAGACTGAGATGATGAAGCACAATGATCTTGTTGAGGGAGTAATGATAGAGACTGCTCATCTGATGAGGGTATGGCTTATTCTAGACAAAATGGGCCATCTTCTCAATATTCTTGAACAAAAAATAAGGGAGGTTTAACATCCTCACCCTGGTAAAATGCATGAGGAGCCTGATGTGATAGGTTTACAACCTAGAGAATCTACCCTCACAAGTGAAATAATTCATGATGATTTTCATCATGGGGACATACTTGCCTTCAAGAAATATGAAAGGAAAATGTCTCTTCACCTCATTTCTCTACTGGGGTTTGATATAAGGCTCATAATAGTGTTCATCCAGGTCCCAGGCCTTGTACCACTTCTCCCCCACATTTGAAATCCTGGTTGCATTTGAAATGATGGAGGGTGAGATGGTGAATGTTACCCTAGCAAGAGTCACCTTGTTGTCCTAAATATGAGCTACAAAAATTATGGTGAGCTCAGGGTGGTTTTGAACTCTCTCTACCTACTCACAGAACTCATAGGAGCCAAGATACTCATAGGAGCTTTCCATTCTCTAAGGTTTGATGGCTCTTCTCTAATAATTATGCCTCCCTTGTGTGCTTTTCTCTATTTCCTAGCTCTATCTGCTCAAGTGTCACTGCCTGTGATTTCCTCCTCATAGTCTCGGTCCTCTATGTCCATGATTGCAAGGCTTGAGGTAGTAAGAGGGGAATGAGCAAATTTTTTTTTGAGGAGTGAGGGGATGGGAGATGAGCTTGTGGTTAGAAAATGAATGAGGGAGTAGGAATGAAAAAAATGAGAGGGAGGGCTTGGTTTATTTGAAATATTGCCCTTGGGGAAAACGAATAAAAGGATAGGGATGATATGGAATAGGGATAAAGGGATAAAGATATATAGGGATAAATGGATAAAGGGATAAGGAAAAAGGGATAGGGAAAAATTTTAGATTTGTAGTGATAACTGATAGGAGGAACAATGGGGTTTTAGGGTTTTAGGCATAACTAGGGAGATTTTTAGGGTTTCATATCTATCATGGAGAATGATTCTTAAGATGTTGATATGCAAACCAAAATTGTAGCAAAGTAGGTCAACTTACTTGCAATGAAGGTAAGAGAGAACAATTTTGAAGTTTGTTGGAGTTTTGAGGGCTTCTGCTCAATGTGTAGCACCAGTGCACAGACACGCAATGCCACCCTAGAAGTGCAGTGCAATGTAAACTTACACTAGGAAATTTGGCAGATGCGCAGCGCGTGCCTCAACGCATAGCGCCAATTTCTCAACACACAACATCAACCCTGCCTCCCTAAAATGCGCAACACCACTCCTCCACCACTCTAGATGTGCAACGCCACCCTCCAGAAGTGCAGTGCTCAACTCTCCTTTGCCCAAAACTCGCTCAATCTTTCCTCTTCTTGATGCCCAGGCCACTCCTAGGCCACTGCTACCAGGATCTTTTACAACTTCCATGCATACAAACCATGCATTCATCACACACAAGTGTTCGCTTGAAGATAAATTATAAAAACCACACTCGCATTAAGTCCAATTCCCAACTCAACAAAAAAAAATTGCGCCCTTACGGTCATTTCAACCCACAACAGAACCCATATGACTGCCACTATCTTATCTTAACAACAAACAATTCGAATGTTTGTTAACAAAACATCGCGGAGGTTTTTTCAATTCAGCATCTTCACAATTCGGTTACCCAGCATATTAACCATACTACGCCATGCTCCCAGTCCTGAGTCATATGGATGAAAATGTGATTTTATTCTATGGCGAAGACATATAATTCTGATCTCGGAATTGTATACATACACATCTGTTCAAACTTCGGACTTTTATATCAGTTTCAAAGCCACTCCTTCAAAGAATTCATTAATATGCAATCACAAGAAAGGTATACATATTCCCTTATATATATTCGGTCAACTCATACAGGCGACATAAATCACAGTTCAACCAAGAAATGGAATTACGTGCATATAATTCCAGTCAACGCATATATGTAATTCTCCTTGCATGCCCGATACAATTTCAGGCGGCTTCCAATCGAGGCGCCAGTCCCACAGTTCAGTAGCTCAAAACCCGAATATATATGGTCTTACACAACATAATACATATATGTATGCTACATTATATATACCCAGGGCCTCTCTCAACTGTGATAAGTATGAGTTAGATCTTACCAAAAGCACAGGCTCAAATATAATATCTGAGGACTATATATTTACTGCGCCTCTATATAGTTTGGCCAATGCAAATACAACGCGCGATTGCTCAAACTTCTCAACGGACCGGTATAATTAGATGTATCCTTTGACAAGTCGCTGTTCAGCTTTTCCTCAGTCGATTCAATTGACAACTTCCCACCCTTGATATGCACCGTTAAGAAGACATAACTCACATCTAAGGCTACCACGTAGCCCACTTACGCAACTGGAAACTTAGATGTCACTGCATGTTTTGTAAATCGAGCACATAAAGAGCACATAAATTGTAAATCGATGCACACAAGGCACATAATGGACAGCTTAAAAAAACAGAGATAGCAACGCAACTCCAGTGTGGACGGTTTTGTTCTTCAAAGAAGACCGCAGCATCATAATAGGTTCGGGCTACAGCTGTTTATAACACATAGAGTCAAGCACCCACAATTAACAAATATACCATTGCGCGCTGGAAAAACCCGATGTCCACTATTTAATCCAAGGATTAATATCTAAACACTCGTCGCCAAAAGCAATCAAATTATTCAACACATAACAACCGCCTTCACTCCGACTTACGCTATGCGCTCCTCCAACCTTCTACACAATTGGAGTTCGCACGCTGAACTTGGACGCGCATGCTGCAGTTTCATCTTAAGGCATATCAAGTCGTTCGGTGCATATCAAATCTTTCGGTGATTTCCCAACAGAACCAATACAAATTGATGCTGCTTCCTAACACGTGGCCAGTTTGTTGTTAACGATGGCTCACCCAAGATTTCCGCTCCTCCAGAATGTGTTATGCTGCGTTGAAATTAATATCATTTCGCTATATCCTATAGCGTTCACCTCCCTCTTCCTCGGCGATTGAATCTTCAGTCTTTACCTGCACATGCATTGTCATATGTATCGATGGAAATACGCATATAATATGCAGAATACGCATACAGTTAATGATGGATTCGGAAAGGTTCTCCACGCGAACAGTCAACATAAAACCGTTCCATACATATTCAATACACCTGGGTATATATGTTCGCAATAGTTCGACTTTGCTCTCGTTACAAATTATATTAAATCATTGCCACAGCAAATGCACATGGAGAAATTAACATCCGGTGTCTAAAACCCGCACTTATCATATTAATAAACAAATACTTACAAACTCTCTTCGTGGCCAGATATTGAACTGTCGTGGCCCTTACAATTTGCTGAAGGCTTACAGCCTTGTTGTCCAAGCCTACTCTTAGTCACACACTCTCTCACAAATCTCCTATTCTATATTTTTTCTCAAAAACTTCTTTTGTTTATAAAATTTAAAAATATCATTAAATTAAATGCTAAATCCCCTTAGTATCTCAACAAATCCCTAAATCTCTCAACATCCCTAAAAAGATAGATTCTATCACCTTAAGACTTAGAAACTAATTCCAACTTAGGCTCCCTCATTAATCCTAACTCTATTTTCTCTCATATTCCTTAAAAGAATATTTACAAAATCCTCACCCTCTCTTATTTTATTTAAAAATAACAAATTAATTAACAAAATATTAAGAATTATCACACCCCCTTTAATCACATATTTACAATGAAAAAAATGTTCTTGATGCTCCTGCATCAGACTCCCAACGTTAAACTAAACATGATCGCCTGATCACATGTTCGGATCTGTGTATGCCTGGATCCCATATCTTGTGTTGTAACTTTCCACTTGCTACTGCTTCTCTTTCAGGTTTCCCCACTTTATGCTGCATCGCTCCACTGACTAGGCTTTCACAATCCTTCGCTATATTTCTCTTGTTGTCTTTTCTTTCCTTTCTTGCTGCTGGCCTTTTCCGAGATTCTTTCGTCATTAGTCTTCTGATACTTTCAATCTCTCGATCCAATAAATCTCCCAGCTGTTGATTTTCTTGTTGAGCTAAGACGGCTTGCTCAGTTTGTACTGTCACTCGCTGACTTCTTGCTTCTATGCTTGTTTCTGTTCTGACTTTCTCATTTCTTACTGCCACCCAATCATCCATACCCTCTTGTTTTCCAGAACAGAAAACTTCCTCTTCCTTCATTTGACTGCTCAACTGAGTCAAATGTTCTGCAACAATACCTACATTCACAAAAAACTTGTTAGAATAAAAATCAGAAGGCATCAGTGCCTTGTCCTCCTTTGCCAGCACTTTAGCATGCTGTTCTGAAGTCTCCTCCACTATCAGCACATCAGTATGCTGATTCTCTTTGCCCAAAGAATTCTCTGAAGAATTCTCAAGACTATCAACCAGTCTTCCTCTCACATCATCTGCTTCCATGATATCTTTCTGCACTCGTTCACTGTATTGAACTCTTTCTTCGGCCATCTCTCTGTCATACTCTGAATTCTTCAAAAAATATTCCAGCAATACAATTTCTCTGTGACATTGTTGAAGCATAACATCACCCTCACTTACAATCCCTGCATGCATACACAACTTGTCAGTTTGAAAACTACAAGTTTCAACAACCTTAACCGTCGGTTCATATACCAGCTCTTCCAGCTGATCATCTTCTTCATTCACATGAACTTCTTTTTCAACAAAACCTGTAATCACATCACAACTGTCAGCTATAAAAACACAAGAGTTCACATTATCGAGCTGATCTGGATCTGCCCAATAATTCAAGAAATCATCGATGATCTCTTCCTCTGTTTGATCAATAGAAACCTCCTCTTCCAACTTAGCTGCTCTGAGTTGGGTATACTTCAACTGTACATCCATCACCTGCTCGAGCTTTCTCAGCTCTTCTATTAATTGCATGTTTATCTGTCGATCTCTTTTCTGTTGTAGCTTCCGCCATTTCACTTTCTTTCCCTTCAGTGGAAAGATCCATCCTCTATTCTGGTTTTCTTGTTCTTGCAGCCATTCCTCTAGTACCTGCAATTGCACTTTTATTACTGCAATCTCTCTTTCTCTGTCTTCTGCAGTCATCTCATCACTGTGGCATTCCTTTGAACCTCTTCTTTGATCCTCCATGATCATCTTCTCACTTGCCATGAGTTGCACTAGCCTCTGCAACAAGCTCTCCTGTCTTGCTGCCACTTACCTCACCAAGCTCTCCTCACTCAGTCTTTTGGTAAGTACTTGTTCACTGCCTCTGCAACCTCTTTGAGCACTCTCCTTTGCTCACTCTCAGGCTATCTCTTCAACTCACCTTCTTCTTCAGGACACTACAATTGTCCTCCTTATTTAGCCTTTAGCTGAATGCCAGGTTCAATGCCATCTTCTCCCCTACAACCCTAAACTCTCGTCACAAATTTTAAATCAGAAAAAATAATTTCACCTTCTAAGATCTTGCGTGATCTCGCTTCATCTCCCCCCTGCAGGGCATCTCTGTGTTGCAACATTCATCGGTCTCAAAATCTGATCTTATCACATGCAATTAATAAAAAAAAACTCATGCTTCAAATAGAGCTATTCCGGCTGTGATACCACAAATGATCCCCAGGCCACTCCTAGGCCACAGCTACCAGGATCTTTTACAACTTCCATGCATACAAACCATGCATTCATCACACACAACTGTCCGCTTAAAGATAAATTATAAAAACCACGCTGGCATTAAGTCCGATTCCCAACTCAACAAAAAAAAATTGTGCCCTTACGGTCATTTCAACCCACAACAGAACCCATATGACTGCCACTATCTTATCTTAACAACAAACAATTCGAATGTTTGTTAACAAAACAACGCGGAGGTTTTTTCAATTCAGCATCTTCACAATTCGGTTACCCAGCATATTAACCATACTACGCCATGCTCCCAGTCCTGAGTCATATGGATGAAAATGTGATTTTGTTCTATGGCGAAGACATATAATTCTGATCTCAGAATTGTATACATACACAGCTGTTCAAACTTCAGACTTTTATATCAGTTTCAAAGCCGCTCCTTAAAAGAATTCATTAATACGCAATCACAAGAAAGGTATACATATTCCCTTATATATATTTGGTCAACTCATACAGGCGACATAAATCACAGTTCAACCAAGAAATGGAATTACGTGCATATAATTCTAGTCAACGCATATATGTAATTCTCCTTGCATGCCCGATACAATTTCAGGCGGCTTCCAATCGAGGCGCTAGTCCCGCAGTTCGGTAGCTCAAAACCCGAATATATATGGTCTTACACAACATAATACATATATGTATGCTACATTATATATACCCACGGCCTCTTTCAACTGTGATAAGTATGAGTTAGATATTACCAAAAGCACAAGCTCAAATATAATATCCGAGGACTATATATTCACTGCGCCTCTATACAGTTTGGCCAATACAAATACAACGCGCGATTGCTCAAACTTCTCAACGGACCGGTATAATTAGATGTATCCTTTGACAAGTCGCCGTTCAGCTTTTCCTCAGTCGATTCAATTGACATCTTCCCACCCTTGATATGCACCGTTAAGCAGACATAACTCACATCTAAGGCTACCACGCCGCCCACTTACACAACTGGAAACTTAGATGTCACTGCATGTTTTGTAAATCGAGCACATAAAGAGCACATAAATTGTAAATCGATGCACACAAGGCAGATAATGGACAGCTTAAACAAATAGAGATAGGAACGCAACTCCAGTGTGGACGGTTTCATTCTTCAAAGAAGATCCCAGCATCGTAATAGGTTCGGGCTACAACTGTTTATAACACATAGAGTCAAGCACCCACAGTTAACAAATATACCATTGCGCGCTGGAAAAACCCGATGTCCACTATTTAATCCAAGGATTAACATCTAAACACTCGCCACCAAAAGCAATCAAATTATTCAACACATAACAACCGCCTTCACTCCGACTTACGCTATGCGCTCCTCCAACCTTCTATGCAACTGGAGTTCGCACACTGAACCTGGATGCGCATGCTGCAGTTTCATCTTAAGGCATATCAAGTTGTTCAGTGCATATCAAATCTTTCGGTGATTTCCCAACAGAACCGATACAAATTGATGCTGCTTCCTAACACGTGGCCAGTTTGTTGTTAACGATGGCTCACCCAAGATTTCCGATCTTCCAGAATGTGTTATGCTGCGTTGAAATTAAAATCATTTCGCTATATCCTATAGCGTTCACCTCCCTCTTCCTCAGCGATTGAATCTTCAGTCATTACCTGCACATGCATTGTCATATGTATCGATGGAAATACGCATACAATATGCAGAATAGGCATATAGTTAATGATGGATTCGGAAAGGTTCTCCACGTGCACAGTCAACATAAAACCGTTCCATACATATTCAATACACCTGGGTATATATGTTCGCAATAGTTCGACTTTGCTCTCGTTACCAATTATATTAAATCATTGCCACAACAAATGCGCATGGGAATAAAAACCCATTTCAGAAATCAACATCCGGTGTCTAAAACCCACACTTATCATATTAATAAACAAATACTTACAAACTCTCTTCGTGGCCAAATATTGAACTGTTGTGGCCCATACAATTTGCTGAAGGCTTACAGCCTTGCTGTCCAAGCCTACTCTTAGTCACACACTCTCTCACAAATCTCATATTCTATCTTTTTTCTCAAAAACTTCCTCTGTTTATGCAATTTAAAAATATCATTAAATTAAATGCTAAATCCCCTTAGTATCTCAACAAATCCCTAAATCTCTCAACATCCCTAAAAGATAGATTCTCATCCCTAAGACTTAGAAACTAATTCCAACTTAGGCTCCCTCATTAATCCTAACTCTATTTTCTCTCATATTCCTTAAAAGAATATTTACAAAATCTTCACCCTCTCTTATTTTATTTAAAAATAACAAATTAATTAACAAAATATTAAGAATTATCACACCCCCTTTAATCACATATTTACAATGAAAAAAATGGTCTTGATGCTCCTGCATCACTTCTCATTTTTTGACTTCTTACTTGCCAAATGAGAATTATGAACTTGGAAATGAAATGTGAGGTCTTATATATGAGTAAATTTTGATTTTTCACTTGAAAAACCCACTTTCTAATGTTTCTTGACCTTCCTCAAAACCTTGTTTCAATGCCTTTTCTTCTTTGCTTCTTGTTTAGGTGGATAATGCTCAACTTGAACTGATTTTTGCATTGTTTCTTTATCTTGCACCAAGGAGAGATGCTTTGGTGTAGCTAGGATGATTTATTATATAATGTGACTTAAAATTACATAAGAAATACAAATTAACTAAAAATACTCTATTTTCACCTCAAAAACATGTTTTTGAGGTGAAAATTACATTAGGTTAAAAGATAATGATATAGTGACTATGACCTACAAGCCATCATGCTTGACTTATTTATCATCCTCATACCCTTTCTGACCTTTATTTACACTTTTAAATCATGTTCTTGACCTTGGAAATGAAACCCTAAGACCTAATGAAAACCCTAATGAAAACATGACCTATGACCTAATGAAAGCATGATTGCAAATTGACCATGAAACTATAACTGAAGACAACCTGAAGAAGGGTCAGCAAGTGTACTCTATGAGGGAAAACTTTAGATTTTCTAAAGGGAAGACAACCATCAGTGGATTAGTTTGACATAATCTAATGAAATGATGTAAAATTTCAGTATGGGACCCCTAAAATGAAAATGCAAAGAGCAAATTTTGATCCCTGATGGAAGTATGCAGACACAAACACTAAGAGGATAGGATCCTAATGTTTTATCTAAGGTAAATGGTTGTCACAAATTATGGAAAATTCTAGAAGAGAAAGCTTCCAGAATCTCTCTTTTTCCTGAATTTATAGAACTAACATAGGTGCAAAGGGGAGAAACCTGTAGGTGATAAAGACCGGCCACAATGGAGCAACTTGTAGTGAACACTTTCCAACAAGATGTCAAGTTTTGTTGGTCCTAAAAATAACTCAGATCATGCAATTTTAGGAAAGAACTCTTAGGAATGAAAGGTACATTTTTAGGGCTTTGTACAAGATGATGACAAGGGGGAATGTGATGTTGATTGATCCCATTAGCAGGCCTATTGATTGAATGTGACAAAATGGCCTATAGAAGATTTCCCCCTAAAGCACATGTTATGAATCTAGCTTGCAATTTCAGAGTATGAAATGTTTGTATAAGAACAATTATAGCGAAAATTCTAGAATTCCCTATTTGAGATGGAATTTTGGATCTTGCAAAAACCCTAACTTCTGCAGATCATATCTCTGCAAATATAGTGAGACAAGATGAAAAATTCAGACCCAAGGTTCAACGCGATGTCATCTGAAATGGTTTTCTTTTAGCTTCTAAAACATCACAGAAAAAATGTTATAGTGAAAATTCCACGATGACCTATTTGGAGTAGCGAAACCCTAGAATCCAAACCTCTGATACCAAATGTTATGAAACCAGCTCACAAAAATATAGAAAAGATATATAAACACCTTAGAAATTAGCCTCTTTGAGGGGGAAACCTCCTTTACATTACACAAATGAAAAAAATTTGGATGATACAATTGAAAAGACCTTGTTTGTATATATAGGAGCCTAAGGGGTCATAATATAATCAGAGCCGACATAACAATAATAATGTAAGGGAACAATTATAACAATAGTTGGCTTCTATGGGGCACAATAATAGCAATATGGGCACTACATGGTCACAGCAATATAATAAGGGGGTTGCACTAATAACAATAAAGGGTTACACTCGTAGTATAGGGACCTAACAAGACAAAGTTAGAAACACTAACTGATGACTCAAGTGATTTACCTTGTGATAAGTCAGGATCAAGAACAACTGGTGAGCTTCATCTGTTACAATACATTTTCATCATGGGATCTTTGTTGTTGAGGGAAACATACCCATAATTAGCACATAAGCTAACATAGCATGTATAATGATCAAAATATGCGTCCATAGTTGTCAGCTTGTGGACCCATGACCAAATAATTTTCTATGTGATCATGGCCATCATACATTGTGATATCTATATAACTCATGAAATCCCAACCCGGATGGATGAAACTAGATCTGAGGTCTTCTATCTCCTTCACATGGCCAACCAATGTATGAGTCTAATTATGTAAATCAATGAGATGAGGTTGAAGGTGGTAGACACGATTTGATTACCCGCTGATGATGTAATTCACTAACAGACATGAGCGAAACCACTGATTATGTTACTGCCTCTCTGTTGTGTGTGGAGCATGATTGTTCAGACGTCTTTGTTTCAGCCGGATGTATACCCTAGGAAGTTTTGTACACCCCTCCACGCGGGGGGGACTTGTCCCCCCTGCGGGGGTCCGGGGGGGCCAATCCCCCGCGGCTGGGGGGTCCGGGGGCCAGCGG
>APFE031435868.1:0-11233 GCA_000404065.3 Pinus taeda
TCCGATGGTGAGGGGCTCGACTGTTGGGGTTTACTTATTGGGGGGGGCAATAAGTAAATTGAACTTTTCCATTAAGGTTGATTGGGACCTACTACTCTGCTGATAAGGTTCCAAAACCGCATGGAGCGATACTACAACTGCACTCTATGAAGAGGTTCCACACACAACCGCTGGAGCAATACTACGCTCTGATGAGGTTCCACTACCGCACATAGGGTAGAGGGCACACTATCATCAGGTGAGGTGGTTAGGCCAATAGTGAGTCAGACATTCCGGGTGGAAACTTCTGGACGAAGGAAGATGGATTGATTTTGTCACCTTGCCATGAGTACCTCCGGGGGTGGGGTAAAGAGCCAATGGTTCAACCAACACGAAACGGAACTATGTTCCTATTCAACCTTACGGTACGGGAATGAAACCACTGAACCAACTGAACCAACTTATCAGTGTGCGCAGAAAGAAAGAGCGCAGAAGGAAGGCTAAGAGCTATGGATCTGTAAAAGCAGAGCGCTAACAAAAGAAGGAACCGGTACGGGAATGATTAGAGCATAGCAGGCAGGAGAATAAAAGCATAGAGCGAGAGTTTCAAAAGCGAAAAGCTATAGGGTCAAGAGCAAAGAGCTAGAGTCTTATTGGAACTTTGGATATTATGACCTATAGAAAGAACCAGCTAAATAGATCCCAGTCTTGATGGATCATAAGGGTATCGGCTCATTTGGATAAATGGGGGGGGCGTATGTAGATCTATCTATCTATCTGTTTTCTTGTTCTGCCTGCTACGCTCTTCTCATTTGCCACCACCTCTCTGGGCTCAAGGGGTATAACGATCAAAGCTCAAGGGTTGAAGCAAAAGGTCTAATTGAGGTATAATGGCCAACGCTTAGTAGCGGAATGCCGGTAGAATTGGTGCGTAATGGTTATCGGTATCTAACCAGAGCGTAGCGACACCCTCCCCTTTGTTGAAAAAAGTAGAAGGAGTAGTAGAAGAAGGGAGGGGGAAGATCAGAGTCCCAGGACCAGCACCAGCAACACCAGGCAATTGTGATCATGAAGCGATAAGGGGAGTTCGATCATGAAGCTTAAGCAATCAGGTTGTATTGATCATGCTCTCGATCAGTAGCTGTGTCGATGCATCCCTCCTTCCTTGTTTCCTAACTGCCCCCGTCTTAATTCCTCTCCCTGGCGGTCGAGCCTGCTTGCGCATCCTCCTCATTTTCCCGAAGGTGGGTAATAATCCTGTCTATGCATAAGAAGTGTATGAAGAAGATATTGCATAATCAATCAAAAGGTTCTGAAGAGAAAAGCAAAAAGTAGAAGTGAATGAAAGAAGAAGCCTGAACGCACAACTTGTTGGAACAGTAATTTGATGTCCAAAGGGAGGGGTAAGGATGACCTTGTTTCCACACGTTCGTTCCGCAATAATCCAAGCTGGCTTGCCTTGCAATCTCTCCACAATAATGACTAGGGTTATGTTCTTCACTCCCAAATGGTTCCTTCGAAGCGCCTGCCTCTTCCTCGTGAAATTGTTGCCCCCGGTCCCCCGAATCGATGTTGAACCTAGTGCGATAAAGCAGCAATAAGTGCCCTAACCGTCCAGCTTCATGCAATAATCAATCCCAGCCAGCTGCCTCCCACCCACATAAATAGAGGTATGTATGGGATTTCAACCTCCCAAATGTCGAATTCGAAGAGCGCTGCTTCGCACCTGCCTCGTCCGATCGATCAAGCAAGAAGTAAGACGACCAGTAAGCCATGCCCTAAAGCACTAATACCAGCCCCGCCTTCAACCCTTTCTTTATTGCTTGATCCACAACTGGCCCATAATTGCCTAACTTGCTAACAACCCTCCCTCTCTGCCCGACTACTGTAAAGCTTCAAATGGTACCAACCTCAGGCTTGAAAGTCAATATTGAAAAGGCCATATTTGCACGCTGCTGACCCATCATTTCCATGTCATGTGGGTGCCCGCTGCCTCACTCTCAGACCCATCCAACTGAGTGATTCTTACATCCATCCAGCCAAGGAAAGACATCCCCCCAATAAGTAAATGAAGGCCATTTTAGCGTGTTTTCATCCCAATTGAAAACTGTCTCAGGAGTGCTCGTAAAGGGTTCCCCTTTCTTCTAGGCTTTTGGTGAATGGTTCTTCGTCTATCCACTGTCTGTTGCATATTATCCTCAAATAGTGAATCAATGTATGTAACGCATCTTAATTCCTTGCACTAGGAAGCACAAGCCCCTCCGGGACCTTCCATCCATTCGAGGTAGGAACCTACCTACCTGTGTTCTGTAGAGGTAAGCAATGTAGGAACGCCATCGTGTTCCGTAGTGGTAAGTGAGGGTATGGGGGAGCTCAACTGCTTGCTGTATTAAGGCCTGGATATCATTGTACGAGGTACGGTGTTGTGACGATACCGTTATGGGCGAGGTACGAGGTACGTGTGGCGAAGAACCTTAACTTTCACGTTCGTGAAACACTTCGTTTCAAGTCATAAGGCAAGCAGAATAACATATATAATAGCAGATTGGATTCGAGAGCGTAATTCAATATGCCCATAGCAACATTGTCTGCTAAAGCATAATTACGTATATAACGAATGAATGCATAATGACATATGCCCATAGCAGCATTGTCGAAGATCAGGGAATCATCCATTTTTCCCGTCAAAGAGTGAGCTACGCGAAAGATTCTCACTTACCTTCGTTTGGATTGAGGGGAAGAAATCTATTTGAGGGGAAGAGAAATCAAGTCAATTCGATCCAGCAAAAATCATAATGACATATATAATTCATAACTGGAATCACTGGTCGAAATGAACCAGATCGATATCTCGAAATCGCATAATGACATATGCCCATAGCAAGAAGAATGACTGCTATAATGTATGACGTAGTGACATATATAATTCATAACAGACTGGACACACATATCTCATTCATTCATGCCATAATGACATATGCCCATAACAGCATTTGATAAGGATTGACCCGAAGGTGCCATAAGGCCTAAAGACCGTAAGGGAAAGGTTAGTAAGGTCGCTCGACTAACAGGAGAGGAAAGAGCCCTCGAACTCACATCCCGAATCCAGATCTTTGGACCACACTCGGGCTAGCCACGAACACACTCACTAAGGAAACACATCGAATCCAGACCTTTGGGCCCCGGTCATTAGTCATTCTATGAAACGAACACACCGAAACCAGGCCTGCCGGACTGCGATTGGGGTGGGCCCCAATAAGAAATAGGCATTCAGCATTCACCGAGGAGAGAAGAGAACCCTGAGTACTGCTATTGGGGTGGGATAGTCATTCAGCATTCACCGAGGGGATACATTGGGGGATAGAACCCTAAGTACTGTTATGAGGGTGAGGCAGTAAGAGAGCATTCATCGAGGAGAGACGCCTAGAGAGAGATAACTCCAATTACTGCTATTAGGATGGGGCAGTTCTGGAGCATTCATCAAGGGGAGGCGCCTTGGAAGAGAACCCAGAGTACTGCTATTTGAATAAGATAGTCATAGAGTAGTTATCTGGGGAAATACCATGACTGCTTGAAAATGTCGATAGCTGAGCTAACTCTTCCTTTAGTAGAGCGGGTTTCACATACGGAATTAATACCTGCCGGACCACCCCCAGGTTTCGGCGTAGCTCCGTAAAAGCAGTGAAGGCTCTCTGGTCATTAGTGGAATAGCGGATGGCTTACTCTACTGGTCATTGGGAGTTGTGTTGTTCCTATGCAGACCGGTATTCATTCCAAAAGAAGTGCGATTTAGTGAGGTATAGCCGAGAGGCAGGACAAAACCGGTGCGATCATATTCAATGTTGCTTTGAACCTGATGGTGATCCGACCATGAGGGATTTCCGGTGGGAAACCCAAGGACATAGCATGTAACGGGCAAAAGAAAGAAATCAAGTAGAATCGATCGTGTTATTACATACAAGAAAACGTCTATTCCAAAGACCCACTGATGATATTGACTAGAACTCTTTAATTGAATCCTGAAGGTTGGAAATCGCCTAAAGAGCATTGGTCGCTGTACACCCTGCCCTAAACACTTTTTCTGCTTTCACAGATATAGTTCCCATAAAAGGCTCAAACGAAACACAGTGTTTCTTGAAGACACAAACATGAGAGGTCAAACGGACAGGTGTAGCTCGCCCCAAATCCGACCCCATCACTACTTTGGTAACAGAAATCTTCGCATAGAACGACTACAGAATCCTTAGTACTGGCTACCCTGCTCTCGCTCAACTTTGACCCTTATTATGGTTTCGATCAAGGCATGTGAGAGGCTAACTTCAGTGTGGCGCCCCGATAACCTAAAGCCCTAGCTGGTAATGGGAAAAGCAGCATCAGAGCGGATTCCCTCTCCTATCTCAGGATGGCACCTTGATATGATTCCGGGATCGGTTAAGGCGGTACTTATTCGTGGAAAAATCGGACACGATGTCCACTGAAAAACATAGTCCTTGCGTTGTGCGGTAGCAGGGGAAAATGTTTCTCCTCTTGTTCGAGAGGGAAATAAAGCTATCATAGTCTAGGTCTCAGAGATAGCAGCAGGGATAGCTACTGGGATCACAAAGCTACGGGACGACAACTGGACAGGGTAATGCAGAGGTGGTTGCCCGAGATGTAGATGGGATCCCGAAGTGGACCCTTAGTAATCCAAATCGTTCGTGGTCAATAGAAGGGGTGGGGGAAGAAGCGAAAGTTATATTAGGTGGAAGGGTTGAAATGTGGCTCGTCTAAGCCCCTGGGCATTCTGAAATCCAAACTGCCTCTTTCACTGCGGGATCTACCGCTACTTTCTCTTGGTTTCGAACTGCTTCTGGATCGAGATTCAGAACCACCAATAGTAACAAATCACAATGAAAGCTGAGTCTTGGTATTGAGGCTTCACTAGGCTCTATCCGGATTAAGGTTGCAGTGTATGGGCCCTGCCTGTGCACGATATCAAGTACTAATGTAGTCCCTGTGCTTGCAAATCCAAATGATAGCGTCCTGCCAGTGGAAGCTTATTAGCCACCTCGCCTAGCGTACCTTCCATCTGTTAGAGATCGAGATAGAAACCCCCAAAAGAATCCGTGGGGAACAAAGACAGAAGTTGAAGAACCTGTTCCAAGGCCACCACTTCGCTACCTATCCAGATGCAGAGCAAGAACCAGCATCTCCACCCGCAGCAGATCAAGATCGAGGAACAGTTCGAGATGGACCCGTTCCAATCCCAGTGCCCTAGCATACCTTTGATTTAGAGAGTCATAGCGGCATTTCTTTCACCCATTGATTCATATCCTCCAATTGCAAAGCTAGCAGCTAAGGCAGAAGCAGTTTATTTACCAATTTAGAAACCATTGCATTTGTTCCCGATCCGGCACTCCCAGCAGCCGCTTAAACCCCAGTAGTTATTGCGTAAAAGCTAGGTGCAAAGAAAACAAGCAGCCACGGGGGAGGCACCAAAGTAAGCAATCACCAGGATGCGGGCAAAGGAGTTTACCAAGTGGACCTATAATAACCACCAAAGGCAAGAGCATATCCAGTAGCAGAGGCTGGGGCGGAGCCTCTTTCATTTTTAGACCCAGAAGTAATTGACATCGTTGACCAAAAAGTAGCAGCAATAGCAAAGCGAGCAGCCGGGGCGGAAAAAGCACTGGGTTCAACGGCATAGTCAGTCTCTTAGCCAGATCGAGAGACAGAGTAAAGGGCCCTTACTTCTTAGGGGCGGAGCCACTCACTATTCATATGGTGAGGACCGGTAGGGGCTCGACTGTCAAGGACCCTTTAGGGTGCGTAAGCACGCTCGACTAATAAGGACCCTTTAGGGGGCTCGACTGATAAGGAGAGGAGAGGGGGCTCGACTGATAAGGAGAGGAGAGGGGTCACTCACTATTCATATGGTGAGGGTGCGTTAGCACACTCGACTGCCTTTAGTTACTGATTTGAGAGGGGGGCCGCCATCGTTTTCACCAGCGGAGACAAAGGCATAGGAAGCACCCCGCCGGGGTTCATATGCAGATCCTTTAGTCGAAAATCCGAAGCTAGATCCATCCAGATGCATTCGATCCGGTGCCATATTCTGTTGATCACGTAGCAGATTCTCCAGGCACAGATCAATATTGAGTTGAAGTTCGAAAGCCATAGCCTAGGCGCCTATCTATTTTAAGAACCAGTGAAAGAGGGAGGGAGTAGCCCCTGTGTAAGGTAGTTAGTCTCTTCCTGCTACAATGCAATGAGGGATAGGGAATCGAAGACTGGGCGAAGGAAAGCTAGTGACTATAGGGCAAGAGGATATAAAACTTCATACACCGGTGTAACTCCTTCTGGAACCGGATGATCTCCATCTGAACCTGGGACTGGAAATGGGACTAGGAGCTCTGGTTCTTCGGCTGAATAAACAATGGGAACTGTATATGCTTCAGGTGGATCTACTGCTGGAATGCTTGCTCATGCTGATGCTACTGAAACCGGTGCATAGGCTCAGTACACTCAATCTCGAATGGGTAGCGATGCCAATGATGGCGGTTCAACTTCAATGGTGGATTATGGGTAAACAACAACTGGGTCAAGGTAAACTACTACTACTTATGCGCCGTGGTGGGACTTTGACTAGGTTAGCTGTTGGATCATTCACCGGTTAGCCTGTTCCGATTTCTTTACCAGGCGTTCCTAGACCTGTTCCGGCTTCTTGGACATTAGGGTAGTTCGGCTTTATGTATTTCCCAGTTCCAATCCTCTTTAGAACTCTTGGCTTGCCTTGGTCTTCTAGCCAAGTATTGGTATCAGCGTGGTAGGGCTCATTGGCTTGTGAGTGGTAGGGCTCAGCTCATCTAAGCCAAGTATGGGATGGGTAGTATTGGTAGATAGGAAGGAAAGCCCAGTGCGTAAGCGGTTGCATTTGACCTAATTTCAATGCCAACTAATATGTTAGGGAATGAGTGGTCGAACTTATGAAGGAAGGAAGGGAAGGACTGGGCTGGTCTTTCTGGTCGATGGGCAATACCGTTTCGGGGGGGCTCGCTTTGCTCATCATGCATATTCTTTATATATGTCATTATGCTTTCAAAATATGATCGAACAAGAGAACAAAGGGACGGGGACTCTTATAATACGCCTTGTTTTTGTTCCTTATCTTACAAATATGATCGAACAGGGATAAGAATCAGAAGATTGAGATCTCCCTTGTTACTTTCTGATCCGATACGAAGCGATAAGAATCTATCCATCCTTTTATCTGCTATCCTCTTAACTCCTTCTTATCTACCATCCTCTTATCTCCCATATTCTTCTCTTCTTCTTATCTTCTTATCTCCGTCTTATCTACCATCCTCTTATCTCCCATATTCTTCTCTTCTTCTTATCTTCTTATCTCCGTCTTATCTACCATCCTCTTATCTGAGTGCTGGAGGGTTAGACCAATTCTATTGCTTGGGTTAGGTCACTTGCTTGGACAGATGATCACTCGAACTATTGCTTGGAGGTATGGATTATAACCAGCCCCAATAGCAGCACGAGGTCGGGATGATGACCAGCCCCTCAACTATCGTACAGAGGTTGAGGCCCCAAGTAGATCCAGCATAAGAAGTTGATGCAATAAGTATAATAAGGTTGTGCTTCTGCTGCTGGATCAACTGGATGAACTGAATCAACTCGAACTGCGTTTACTTATTATAGTCCGAAATAAGCTCTCGATCTGTAACTGGAACTGGGGTTGTATGGAGCTACGGCTTAAACCCCTGTCTTTCTCCCCGAACTCGGTGTCTTCTCCCCGGGGTTTCACCGACAGACAGAGGTAAAGGCAGGTGTAAAGGCATCCGAGTCAGTAGCAACAAAGCAAGAAGCACCAGCATCAGCGGTTTAGAATCCATATCCAGTAGCAATTGCTTAGCCACCAGCGGATGATCCAGTTGTTTACTTTGAACCAGACGAAGAAGCAATTCCAGTTCAAGTTCCAGATACTCAAAAGAATAGGTGCCGCAGATTAGTTCGATTTTAGATCTAAGTAGTAGGACCCATAATAGGAAGCGATCATCACTGAAATAGGATTATAAGCCACAGCTTCTATGATTAGAGCAGGAAACATCGGATCACGCGTCCAACAACCTCTTTGTATCGGATCGGTATCACTATCCACTGATCGATGTGAACCATTTCAAAGCAGCTCCATTGAACCATTGATCCACCACCATCTCGCGACTTCATATCATAATTGCCCAAAAGCATGAGTTTCACCTGGGCAAGAGCGTAGGTGGCATCCCTTGCAGTTCCATAGCTGGCAGTTTCAGTAGCGAAGTCCCTAGCTTTAGATCCTTCAGTCTCACCCGTAGTTTCATTACCATCAGTGGCAGATCGAGATGCAGATCGAAATGCGGTCCCGCCGGCTTTCCTTTACCCAGTTCCATACGCAGATTCAATTGACCAAGTCAAACAATTTCAGCAGCAAAGTCAGAATCAGTATTCCCAAACTGACTAACATATCGACTAAAAAGTCCCACCCTTTTTCTTTATTCAAAATAGGGGCGTTTCAGTTCCGCCTGAATATACCAACAGCATAATAAATAGAGACAGAGGCAAAGGTATTGGAAGCAAAAGTAGCAGATATAGTGACAGGTGCAGCTTACCTCATTCATTGGCCCACTATCAGCATGAGAGGCGGGAGAGACAGTTGATCCTTTTGTTGATCGAGTGAAAGCATCCTTTCTTTCGAGTTCCATATCTAGATTCAGATCCACATGGGGAAGCAGCACCACCCGAACAAGAATCAGTATAGGTAGCGAAGGCATAGGCAATGGATAAAGCAGCAGTTCAAAAGCCAGCCAGTTGAATAGGCAGGCAGTCTTTTCCTCATTAGACCTCCAATCTCCTCATGCCTACCCTCATCAGACCTTCTATGAGACATGTAATAAATGACATATATAATAGATCTCATTCATGACTGGAATCACTGTCGAAATGAACCAAAATCGATCTCTCTCAATGGCATCATGTCAGGAGAGAAATAGGTAATTCCGTGAGAAAAGATTGTCACTGATACTGAATTACCGTCAGGGTGCGTAGCACGCTTCGACTAATAAGGGCCCCGCCATCGGCTCGACTTGATAAGAGAGGAAGAGATTTGTTCATTCTTTCTTGTAATATATGTCATTCAACCCTCCCGCCTCCTAAAATGCTATAATAGAGGGGACAATCTTGAAAAACCTCGCCAAGCTAAAAATGCCAATTAGTAGGATGCGTAAGCAGCTCGACTGTTAAGGATCGCAAGCAGGCCTCGACTGTTAAGGATGCGCAAGCATGCTCGACTGTTTAACCCCCCACCCAATAAGTAAACCCTAACCTTAAGGTGCCGACTGTTAAGGATGCGCCAAGCCATGCTCGACTGTTAACCCCCCAACCCAATAATAACCCTAACCTTTAGGTGCTGACCATAAGGACCTTTAGTGTGCCGACCATAAAGGACCTTTAAAGGTGCTCGACTGTTTAAGGATGCGCAAGCATGCTCGACCTGTAAAACCCCAAGACCCATTAATAAACCCTAACCTTTAGGTGCTTCGACCCTAAGGAGCGTAAGCAGGCTCGACTGATAAGGAAGAGGACCTTTAAGGTGCCGACCTTAAGAGAGGGAGAGGAGAGGGCCGCCCATCGAGAGGAGAGGAGAGGTAAATCTTGAAAAACCTCCGCCAATGAACCAATCTCTTATATAAGATGCGGTGAGTTGAATCCGGAATTGGAATCTTCCTGTTTGTCCGTGAAATTGGGGTAAATTAGAGTTGTTTTTTGGTACCTTTCATACGGGAAATTCAATATTTATTTATATATGTTGCGGTAGTTGCAGCCTTGAAATCACCTAATGAAATCAGCAAATCTCTTATATAAGATGCGCCTCTCTCGACCCCGCTAGGAGAGGGAGGTATAAAAGGCACTATATTGCTCCCGGTACCTGGGCGTGGTGGGGAAGGGAATATCTCCCTAAAAGGCACTATATTGCTCACCCTTCTTAGGATGCGTAAGCAGGCTCGCCTTATAAGGCCGCCATCGCTTTCTCGCTCGATAAACACCCATCTATTTAGCTCTCTGCATATTAAGAACACACTTATCACCTCCTAGGAACTCACTCTTTTACTGGGCAAACAACACCAAGGAAGCTCCGTCAGCTCTCTCTAAGCTCTCTAAGAGAACACTAAGCCAAGCAAGAAGCTCTCTAAGAAACTCCTAGTAAGCCCAATCCAGTAGCATTTTCTCCATGCCCGGCATAAGCACCACTAGCAGCATACTTTCCAGGTAAAGATCCATATGATCCAGTCGATGAAGCAGTCGTTTCAGCACCGGTACCAGGAACCACCTATAGTGTAGAAAGAAGCATAGGCAAGAGCAGAGGAAGCAAGGGTTGGTGCTTCAGTAGAGTCTTTCTTCTTCGGCTTTCTTTTCATCTTTCTTCAGTAGTTGATGAAGCTGCTGATTGACCTGTTCGCATATCCATTAGTCTCACCAGATGCACCTAGGGCAAAGGAAGCATCGTATATAGAGGCATCTGTAGATTAACCCTTGATCCAGCTAAGATAGCACCAGGAGCAAAGCCAGTGAAAATCGCAGTAAAGAGAGAAAAACCAGTGTGCTATAAATAAATCTATGATCCCAGGTATTTACTGTAAAAAGAAACACACCCATGATTGTGGGCATTGGTATTAGTTAACAGGATGGGCGAGATTTAGTTACTTAACGTCCCTCGTACCTCACCTAACGACTTCATTTCATTTTCGTAATCCTAAAGCTCCTCCAATCACGATCGGCCCGCTGTTAGAATCGTTCAACAATTTGATCCATCTCGGCTACATCGAAGTCCTGGGCGAGTGTTCGCCGGACAGGGGGCACGAGCAAATATAATATAGGTTAACTGAGCGGGCTCTGTTGCAGATCATCTGAGCACTGATGAGGATTCGGTGGAGAGATAGATACTTCCACCATCTCCGGAGACAGGTCAGGAGGGACCAGGTGGTCCGTGGTCATCTTGCTGCATATGGATTACTCAAGTTATTTGATAACCCGCCGATGCCCTTTCGAGAAAGCCCGCAGCATGCTCACTCATGGAGATATCGACTGATAGGAAGGCACATCTGTTGGTAGAGTATTCCAAAAACTAAGGGGGCAACATAAGAGAAGAAGCGCGCAGCGGTGAGGATCGAAGAGGCGGAGCGGTAAGTTTCTCAAGAAGATCCCATATGAGCGTTTAGGGGGGGACAAA
>APFE031435871.1:0-10587 GCA_000404065.3 Pinus taeda
CTTCCCAAGATTCATCGTGTGTCCCAAATGTTCAGAATGTATGTGGTTTCGGTTCTATTCATGTTATTTTACAGTTCACTAGACATGCAATCACTCTGAATTCATCATTGATGCTCAGACTTCCTGTGTATGTCTTGTTGAGTTGCAGTCCTTCTTGGTTGATGTTTTGAACAGTGAGACATTATATGCCTTGGTTTCTATGATTCAGTAGTTGCTTGTTTACTGTAGAAATGTATAACTCCATGAGCCCAATGGGAGAAGCCTTGATTTTGTTGTTCCAACCAGCTTAAAATTAATTCACTATTTTAAAGAGTTAGCCATCTTTTGCCCTTAAATGCATATCAGAATTTGTGAGAGAGCCCTCTCTGACTAAGGAGGCTAAACCTTAGTCTAAAGTCTGGTTTGAAACAGTTGCATGAGATCTCACTAAGTAGCAGCCCTTAGTACATGGTTTTGTGACAACACAATCCAACCCATTCAACAAGCTCACCAAGGTGAAGACAAGAAGCAAGTCCAATTGGAGTTGAACGGGTACTTCAGCAAATTGATGCGCATGACCACCAGCCCACACTTGAAGATCAGCATGGACATTATGCACCAGTGTGCTGTCGGTTCATCTGCACCCAAGAAGCCCATGTGCATGTTAGTAGACGATTTGGATGAAGGGGTCGAACCAATGCACCAGTGGCAACAAAAGTAAGAGTTTGCTTCAAAAATATGTCACCATGAGGTGCATGCACACCATCACGGATGACCAAGCTTGGCATCAGCTCACCATCTTCACCATCACAAGCATGTCAAAGAGTTGTTCTCACCACAGCGGACCTAGTGTCAGTGATGTCTTGCAAGGCTTGATCAAGCCATGTTGTCTCACATGGGTACATGTGCATTGTAATGTTGAGTCATGTCAAGTGTAAGTCAAGTATCAAAAGTTGGATGTAACAGTCATAGAGTAGGTGAAGAGTCATGAGGGTATTTTAACTGTCACAAAGCGGAATTCCAATGGTCACCCCACCCTTTGTTATAAATAGTCCATCATAACACATTGTATAGGTTTTTGGTCATCCAAGCTTCTACTAAGACTATCTTGAAGAAGGCTTGGACAGTATTGTAACACGCCTTGGCTTCTCCACTACACGGAGCTAGTACATCGCTTTGGAGGAGCATGTAGATGTGGTTGTAACATTCCACTGTTGGGGCTAGTATGTTTACATGGATGTATTGTATGATTCAAACTTACACTTCTTTATATAATAAGAGCTAGCACATTTTCATGCATATGTTGTTATTGTAGTTGGACTGCTCCGGTTGCCTTAATGATATATGTTGTTTAACTTATGTAATTGTCTATCAGCTAATTCACATGCAATTATATGAATCTTGTTTTTAATGTGTTTCATATGTTGTTAATGTTGTCACCATCCATGTCGACTGCTCTTCCAGAAATTAGACAGACCTTTTTCTTGAACCTTGTTATAACAATTATCGCATTCATGTAGGACTAATCTATGAGTGTTGTATGTGTTATCTTACCTTGTATGATGTGATTGTTGCATCCGAGTGAACTGCTCCACCGAAAGCTGTGCATTTCCTTTGTGTTGTGTGTTCCTAGCCAAGTTGGGACTGATCCCTTTCAACCTGGAACTCACCTTCACCTCCTTGCCCCTTCGAAGTGTTGGAACCTCTCATACACCTTCCTTGACTCACTGCATCAGTCACACCCTTTTTGTTGACAGAGTTATCCTACTTGCCTTTGTGCGACATCGCGGTCAAGGCATTACCTTACGACCCACTGTTCGAACTCCTACACCAAACGGTCTGGGGTCTAATTGGGACTTCTTACTGGGGAGATCCCCTTGACATGTTGGTGGGTCAAGCACCATCAACATTTCTAGAGCTAGAAGGAGGGCCTGATGACAAACTGTGTCCTCTCATCTAGTTTTGAACCTTTGCACATATTTCATGGAGTCTTGCACTCTTCTTCCCCCGAGGTGTTTTTCGAATCGTGAAGATGTCTCCATCTCAGGGAAGCTTTTCAATCTCTTGTCCACTCACACGTATGATGGTGAAGGTGAAGTGGCCTGGCCTGAGCACTTATATAAAAAAAAATTCATGATTTATGAGGAAGATGAGTTTTCTGACGAACAAGTCAGTTTGCTACTTGCATACACACTTCGCAAATCTCCATTTTGTTGGGTGCTTAGTCGTGCACTCATTTGAGCACTTTTGTGATCTCATTGAAGACACGTTCTATCATTTTGATACAGACTATCTTAACAGGAAACAGTTATAGCAATGGAGGGCTCCGCATGAATCCGTTATTGATTTTTGGTAGCGCTTCCGTGACTTGCAGTTTCAAGCTCCGAAGAGCAAGATGAAATTTTCTTACCTTTGGGACCAGTTCAAGTATTGCCTTAAGAAATCTACCCATCCCAAGAGGAAGCTTGATATCAAGCCTCGCTCAACATTCTTCATTGATGGAACTGCGCCATCTCATGTGGGAGCGGGCAGTGTCTCAACTGACTGTCCACCTCCCTCTCATTCAGCAGCTCCACCACTGCCCAATGATGTTAAGGATCATGCTCATACACCTATTCATCCTTCACACTCTCCCAACATCACTCCACTCGTTTTTCATGTAGATTTGGTTGTGATTTCTTCAAGTTCTCATATGCATTATTTTCTTTGACCTTCGTCAAGTAACTCCACCAGAGTACTGACCAGGCTGACTAGCAGCGGAGCCATGCTTGTGTTCCTATGTGACTCCACTGGGGTATTGTCCAGGCCTGCTAGCAGTGGAGCAACACCAGAGATGAAACTAAGACTCTGATGACTATATTACTTGTGCACCTATATACCCCTCAATCCCAATCAAAACAACTGTGTTGCCTTGGCTTGGAATGTGTGTCAATCGACCAAGAGTTTGGCAGATGCTACATCTTACAATCAAAATAGTGTGAAGCCAAGATGAGTTGAGAGTTGAACAATACTTCTGGAGGTGTTAGACTTGCTTTTCACGAACAAGGTCCATTTAGAGAGCTAGAGTTCTACCAGTGTGTTGCCATGTGTTGTAGCAGCTACAACCACCCTCCAAAATTTTTCCTTAGCCTATTTTATAGCCTCCCTATCGACCTTACACAACACTTTGTCTTGCTTCGTCAAGTACTCAAGCTTCAAGTGTTTTCCTCACACAAAGACAACCTGTCGATCACAGTGGATCCATTCCCCTCACAGGTTGCTCACCCGGACCTAGTCCAGCTGCAGGCTGAGTAGCTTCCCCTTGAAAATTGTACATTTCTAGAGGGAAACCAGCCTTCCCTCCAGGAATTGCGCAATTCTCTCTGACAGCCTGCTGGGCTCCAAGATTACACAATCTTGTTAGCAACCCTCCCAGCAGGATTTGTGCAAATTTTCCCAGCATCAGGCTATTCAGCCCAGGATTTGTGCAAATCTGGGCAGAAGTCAGCTGCTCTACCCAGAAATTGCACAAATATGAGCAGCAATCAACTGATTTACCCAGAAATTCACATTTTCTCCAATAGTCGAGCAGTCTCTTGCATGTGTAGCTGAGTTAACTGGTTCCCTGCAAGACTGAGCAAAATAGACTTGCATGGATGGGTTGCTTCTCCCAAGGCAGCATGCAAAGGCATCCCTTATTCTAGGGATCTATGTTTAACAGTTGGAGGTTACATGCAAGGAGCGATTTTGAAACCTCCCACCAAGTGTCGCTTCCCCTAGATTCGTGGCATGCGCATCACAACCTTGACCTTATCAAAACTCATCAACCGGACACTACAGAGCTCATTCCTCACATCAACCTTACAACTCTGACATCCCACATCACATCTAGCAGTAGTCGACACATTCAGCTCAGTTTTTTTGGGGTAAGCTCGCTTCCCATGCCTTGTGCTGCATTTCTGTTTCTTTTTGTGTTTTCGATTGTAGGAGTATTGTTTTCTTGGTTTCTTTGAGTGCTTGTTGTCATTTACATATATACTAGCTTGTCATAGCTATGTTTCAGTTTTCATTTTTATCTCACTGCTGTCACATGCATGAAACTGTTTTGCACAGACGTTCGCCCAACCAGCAAACTGCCTCACCCACATGCATGTTGATCTATTTGTTGAATCTTTCATTCATGTTTTTCATGCACTGTCAATCACTTCTGCTATCACTTAGTGTTGTAACGCATTCACTAACTTACTTGTTTTCAGTCACCTGTCGGCAAGTCGCACCAACCTTGGCCCGGGATCTGCCTTCACCAAGGATGCATTGAACAATATGGGAAAGGAAGGCTCACCTTCCTCTCTATATTTGCACATTCCTACCTGTAACTAGCTTCCAGGACTTTTTTGCACATTTCTGGAGGACAGTGGCTGCTTGGCCGAAGAAATTGTGTAGATCTGTCCCTAGGCCAGCAGTCTTTCCCAGCTGGAATTGCGCATTGTGCAATCCGAACAATCAGCAACTTGACTAGACTGTGTATTGTACAGTTCCAACAGTCATCCCATCTCCCAGCAACCTAGATTGTGCCTTTATTAGTCTTGGCAATCGGTCTCCCGACCTCCCGGCCGAAATTGTACAACCTTCATGATCATTCACCCATGTATGTTGCAAGTTAGTTCTCATGTTCATTTTGGTTTTTGACTGATAGATTTCTTGCTATGAGTGTTTCCATGTCTCTAGGTATCACAGGTGTTCATCTGCCTCTCAGCAATACAGGTACAATGGTTTCTAGGAGAGCAGAGATGAGGACACCGTTTAGAGCACGCTTTGGGATGCAGTTGATCAATGTCTATGAGCTTGCCTACTCACGAAGACATCAAGTTGTTCACAGATAAGGAAGTCAAGTGGCAGCATCATAGTGAGCAGCATCATGAACAGTAGCTGAAGACAGCATCTAAAATGCAACAAATGTAAGAGGATGGTTGTTGACAACACGGAGGCAGAACAAGGTTGCAAGCTCATGCAGATCCATTTATGATTAAAGAAACTTTGCAGACTCTGGCTATGGATTGATGATGTGACATGAAGATCGCGTGAAGGTAGAAGGTGTAACAAAGAAGGAGTTGTATGTGTTGAAGAAAAAACTTGGGAAGAACATGAAGTTGTGCAGACATATAAATGAGTTGTAGCAAGATCAGGAACAGCAGTGGGTGCAACGTACGCTCACCGATGAAACTGCACCCGAACAAGTTAAAGATCCATCCCAGCAGCTAACAAGAAGTAGACATGGTGAGCAGTGTGGTTGATCACATGCAAGGGATACAGCAGCATGCATGTCATTGTGCACACACATGCAATCCAACCCATTGAACACACTTACCAAGGCGAAGACAAGAAGCAAGTCCAACTGGAGCCGAACGGGTACTTCGGCAAATTCATGCGCATGACCACCAACACACACTTGAAGATCAGCATGGATAATATGCATCAGTGTGCTTCTAGTTCATCCGCACCCAAGAAGACCATGCGCATGTTAGCAGATGAGTTGGATGAAGGGGCCGAACCAATGCACTGGTTGCAACGATAGCAAGAGTTCGCTTCAGCAAGATGTCACCATGAGGTGCATGCACACCATCACGGATGACCAAGCTTGGCATCATCTCACGAGCTTCACCATCACAAGCATCTCAAAGGGTTGGTCTCACCACAACAAACCGAGTGTCAGTGATGTCTTGCAAGGCTTTCTGAAGCCATGTTGTCTCACATGAGTACATGTGCATTGTAATGTTAATTCATGTCAAGTGTAATTCAAGTATCAACAGTTGGATGTAACAGTCATAGAGTAGGTGAAGAGTCATGAGGGTAGTTGAACTGTCACAAGGGGGAATGTCAAGGTTCACCCCACCCTTTGCAATAAATAGTCCCTCATAACTCATTGTATAGGATTTTGGCTAGTCAGGCTTCTACTAAGACTATCTTGAAGAAGGCTTTGACAGTATTGTAAGGCGCCTTGGCTTCTCCACTGCATGGAGCTAGTACATCTCTTTAGAGGAGCAGGTGAATGTGGCTGTAACGTTCCACTGTTAGGGCTAGCAGGTTTACATGGATGTATTGTATGATTGAGACTTACACTTCTTTATGTAATAAGAGCCAACACATTTTCATGCATATGTTGTTATTGTAGTTGGACTACTCCAATTGCCTTAATGATATATGTTGTTTAGCTTACGTACTTGTGTATGAACTAATTCACATGTAATTATATGAATCTTGTTGTTAATGTGTTGCATGTGTTAGTAATGCTCTCACCGTTTGTGTTGACTACTTTGCGAGACATTAGATAGACCTTTCCCTTGAACCTTGCTATAACAACCGTCGCACTTGTCTCAGACTGATTCGTGAGTGTTGTGCGTGTTGTCTTACCTTGTATGATGTGATTTCTGCATCCGAGTGGGTTGCGTCATCGGAATTTTTGCATGGCCTCTGTATTGTGTGTTCCTAGCCAAGTTAGGACTAATCCATTTCAACCTAGAACTCACCTTCACCTCCTTCCCCCTTCGAAGTGTTGGAACCTCTCATACACCTTCCTTGACTCACTGCATCAGTCACACCCTTGTTGACAAAGTTATCCTACTTTCCTCTGTGCGACATCACAGTCAAGGCATTACCTTATGACCCACTGCTAGGACTCCTACACCAAATGGTCTAAATTCTAATTGGGACTTCTTACTAGGGATATCCCCTTAACATGTTGGTGGGTCTAGCACCGTCAATAGAAACTTTTGCTAGTACTCGAAAACCAAGATTGGAGGAACAAGAGGACTCAATTCCACTTGCTCACTTCATCAAAAAGACTAAGAAAATAAATTCTTGAGGTTGAAGTGAAAGATCAAGGACTTGGAAGTTTTGGACTGGTTTTTGAAATCCCAAAATGCAATATTGGTGGAAAAAAATGGAGAATTGACTACAGAAATGATGGAAAGAAACTCAAAGACTTTGTTTTTTGCAGAGGTCAGTAAATTTTAGTTGTGTGAGGACACAACTGAATCAGGTTGGGGGGATGTCAGGCCTCAAAATTGTCCTAATTTTTACCCCGACAACCTTATGCTACCCTTTATTTCACAACCAAAAAGAGACCTTTATGCATGCATTTCTACTTTTTATTGATGTGTTCATGAGATTAAGGATAAAATTGGTATTTTCAAAAGTAGGTTCATAGATGAATATCATTATGATTATATGCCTACATTTTTTGTTATACTAAGTACTTTTTATTATTTACTTGCCATTTATTATAAGGTGCAATTAGTACATGTAAACAGGTGGTTTTGGGATTCCTGCACTAGTTTTTGCACCAACTTTAGTTCATTCCTACACTAACATCGAGTTTAATTCCCACACTAGTCAAAGAGGTTTGTTGAGAAAAAAAATTCAAATCTCATTATCAAATGGTTTCGTGGAAATCGAAGAGGAGTTGTGTGCCTTCTACTAATTTCCAGTATAGTAGTTATAATTTTGATTTTGTTCTAAGTAAAAGTAATGCGAAGGTAAATTTGATCTAAGTGTATCAGAGGTTGTTTTAAGGATCTGTTGTTGGAAAGATTTTGTTAAGAAGCTATACTCTTCTACACTGGAGGAATGCCTTGCTCTGATTGGTATCACTATGAAAAAAACTTATATATATGAAGTTAGTGGGAGATATAGGTTAGTCATACTATTGTTCTCATTACACAGAATTAAGTTATTTTTCGTATCACCCAGATCTTCAAAGGTTAGATCATTATGTACTGGTATATAGAACAAAGACATTTATTAATAAAAAGGGAACTTAATTCCAAGTTTCAATTTATATTTGTGTTTTACCATGTATTTATTTTGAAGCTTTTTAGTTAATCTCCTTTCTTACTGTGGAACAAGCTGGTTGGCTAAGGGTCGACCCAACCAACTCGTTGTCCCCTAGATCGTTCACTATTTGAGTATTTTATCTTCTATTTATTGTTGTGGTGTGTAGTCCTATGTGATATTTCATATAAAAAACCATATAAGAATCTTTGTGATTATTTGGTTATGTTAATGTGTGGGGAGTGTGATTTCTAGGTTGTATCAAGTCAGATATAGACAATAGATTTAAACATTTTAAATATCTGCAAGCATTAATACAAAACTTGGTTCTCTAACTTGTATTGGTTTCGATCTAGAAGTTATATGTGTGTTTTGCAGTGTTGCAATGATAGAGTATGTATTTTCCTTTCATTAGCTAAGATCTGAGAAGTTATATTTATATTTTGAAGTATTGCAACGTTGCAATGTTTAGATTTTCCTCCAAAGGTTAATGATAACAAAGATTTAAATCTTACTTGATTTTAATATCATTTTATGATGACACTTTTTAGAGTTATGAAGGTTAAATGTTACTGTCAAATGGTTTCATTGAGTTAAGGTTGTGATTTAAGCTTGTGTGTTGCAGACATTGGACTGAGTTTATTTCATGATATTGTGTTTTGATTAACCTATTACCCTAAATTTGTGATGTGCCTTGACGTTTCAAAGTTATAAAGTTGGTTTTTGGTAAGGTTGGTCCTTCAAAACCTCTCCATTATTGGGGATAGATAAAACAAGATTTGTTTGGCCTTATTCCAAATATTTTCATGCTTTGAAATAGTTTTTTAAATAGTGAAGACCTGAATTGTAGGTTCATTTACATATTTATTTCTAGTGTAGGAACGCAACAGTGGAGTGCAGGAACAAAGTGCCTTGGATATTCCTTTTCTGTTAGATATTTCAAGCACCTTGGTGATATTTTTATTTCAAAACCACTAAGTATTTTCTTCCCTTGATATGAATGCACAACAGACCGATACAACTTACTTTTGTGATTAAATCATTTGGTTTGTGCCTAAGTAAGGAGAAATATCATCTTATGCTTGGCGTGTAGTTGTGAGAGACCTTGAAGGTTACAGTAGTTACCTTCATAGCATAATACTTGGTTGAATGTTAAGACTTTCTAGTTTCTGTCATAGATTTCCTTTAAGATTCATTTAAAAAGGGCTTGAATGATTTATTTGCTTGGTTTGGGATTGAGCAAGATTATTTTTACTTTCATGTTTCATGAATGATTTGAAGCACATTAGAATAGTAGCATTTTCATCATACAATGAATAGAGAATGATTGGTAAAGTAGATTGACGTGCAAAGTGTGTTTGGAACAGGAATAGAGTCAATTGATTTACTCAATACAAGAATCATTTAATGAATTGTATGGTTTGTCAGAGTGTTTGTTTGTGATATTGTTGAAGCTTGAGTTCAATTTGAAAGATTTGTTTTGGATAAGATCTTTGTTCATTAAGATTATTGGTGAGTAAAAAAAACCAGCATCCAAAATAATCATGGTGTTGCCATGAAAACTAGTACATGAATATCCAATGAAAACTAGTACATGAATATCCAATTAGAGTTTTCATTCTCTTTCATTATAGAAATTGGAAGTTTGATTATTTTTTGTGGAGTTAGGTTTTATTTGCAAAGTTTAACTAGAATTGTTTTGGAATTTATTGTGTTATGCCTCAAAGCTTATGAAGCCCTGGTTTGAAGATTTAGTGTTGAGGATCATGGATACAATCTTAGCACCCAACACCTCCTTGAGGAATTGATCAAATGAATGAATGGAAGTGGGTGGTAAAGTTTGATGCCACTTCTTAAGCTGACCTTCAAGAGTGAGGGTGAATAATATAAAAAAAACATCTTCATCATTTATTTCATTATATTTATAATAAAAAAAAGAAGAAGAGAAAATCGAATATATGTTTGGATATAAATGTACCACCCTTTCCATCAAACCTGAATTGAGACAAGTCATCAAACTGTTCCACAAAGATGAAAAGTTTAACAGGAGATAGGTTAGGAAAAAAGTTTGGAATTATGATTTTGGGAAGAGCCATTTAAGATCAGAGATTTGAAACATACTTAATGGGAATAGCTTTTCATACAACCCTCCTTCTAGCGCCAATTGTTGATGATGCTGTAAGTCCATTAACCAAGGGGGTCTCCCTGATGTGAAGTCCCAATTAGACCGCACACCATTTGGAGTAGGAGCCCCAACCAGAAATATGATTAGTTATCATTTTCCTTAGGGATTTTCCTTGGATGTAATTATTAACATAAGAGTTTATACAACATTCTTTGAAGCAATCAAGTAAGTTGACATTGTGATGCATACAATTGCAATGTAAACAAGGTACTTTCATGGCAGGGAGAAAGAGAGGAAGCCTCTAGAAGAAAAGTAATAGTACTATCCTAAAAGAGACACATAAGAGCATAATAGGATCATCATTCAACTTGAAAAGTAGTTCACAAGACAACCATGATCATAAAACCAAATACAACACACCTTCAACAAGATAAATACCAAAGCCACTAAAATAGTTCAATTTCCTTCGTACATGTGAGAAAAACATATACCGCAAACATATAAGGAATAATCTTACTATATTCACGTTACATGCATGAAAATGTGTTGCCTCACTGAGTGTTAGGCCCCTATACTACTAGTGTAACCCCTTATTATTATTAATGCAACCCCCTTATTATATTGATGTACCCATGTAGTGCCCATATTGTTACTATTGTGCCCCATAGAAGCCC